>JADZMA010000567.1:0-32874 GCA_020796225.1 Arion vulgaris | reverse complement strand
TAAGAATAATAAAGAACATTTAAGGGAAAAAATCCACCATGAAGTGGGTGGGAAGAATATTATTATCAATCCCATAAAACATGCCTGTTGAAAGTGTGTACTCATGAAGCATCAACCAAATCAATAAGATAATTTTGGGAGAAACAAATTTCCCG
Organism: Arion vulgaris; assembly: GCA_020796225.1. NCBI lineage: Eukaryota > Metazoa > Mollusca > Gastropoda > Stylommatophora > Arionidae > Arion > Arion vulgaris. The sequence goes on along the minus strand of JADZMA010000567.1, from coordinate 32,719 downwards.
AGTATAAGACTTAGCTATAGCTAACTGAAAAAAGTAAAAACATTATTATATATTTTATATATATAGCTATGGAATATCAAGCACAAATATAAGACATATACAATACAAACATTTACAATGAATAAACCAATAAATAGCTCCCACTTACCCATCTTTCGAATAATTCCTGTTTCATTAGGTTTTTTACCCCGTTTTTGAGTTCTTGGCAAAATTCCTGTATATTAATTAGAAAACACACAATGAAATATACAAAAAAAACTTTTTAAATTTCAACTGTTCAAGAGACTACTTTTTAAATTTTGACAATAATATTATTGGAATATACATAAAATAAAAAATATCACTTTCTGCCAGAACAGTTTGCATAAGATGATTTCAACAACCTGTAAGAGACCAAGAAAATATACAATCAGAAGCTAAAAGTGGGTATATAAAAACTATCATTTCTTTGTTCTGTGTTTATGCAACATCCCAGATTTTTTTAAATCGCAAAACAGATGAGACTGCAGTAAAACTATTTGATTGGCAAAACGCGTAATCACAAAGTACTGTAGTTTTACAAATTAAAAAACAATGACAAAATACAGCAACGTTTGACCAACAAGGCCTTTATCAAGCAAACGAACAACAGGAGTGAAAATTGAAAAAACAAATGGACGAAAAAACAAGCGTTTCTAATGAAAATCTGGAAATAAAAAAAAAATCTGGGAATAAAAGAAGAAATAAATTAAACAAAACACACATAAAAACTAGAAATAGAAAAAAAGAAAAACAATGAAAAATCTAGTAAATATATAATTTGAATACATGCAACATTACCATAAAATTACAAGGCATGGAAGAGAAAGTACTAGAAGATAGGAATGTAATCGTTGAGCCCACGTGGTCAAAGGTACCGCAAGAAATAAACCCAAATCTCCAGAGCAAATCGCTGATCATCCGAGGAACAGATCGGATGGCTGTGACCTGGACATCGTGAGCTCTAATGGCCAGCTTTCATTGAAATGGGTGGCTACAGGTCAAGAGCATTGGCGATGTCCCCAAGTGGTTAGCAACCGTCACTGAGCCTCTTGCCTGTCTCGCCGATATAAGCCTTGTTACATCCCCTACAGATAATGGCATAGATAAGATTACGGGACTCGCATGGAAACCACCGCCAATAAGAAACGTGGTAAAGGAAAAGATACAGTATGCTCTGTATCAAAGCACACATGTTAACGCGGCCACCCCTGAAAGTGCCAAAATGAGTTCGGATTTTGGGATTTAACGACTGTGTACCAACATATCCTTAGACTTCTGTTCCGTCTGTGGTTACCAAAGGATAGTTAAAGACAGAAGACGAATAAAACTTTTTTCACCAGTGAACTATGGGGGTGGAAAGTTAAGATAAGTTTACTCTCTCAGAGTTAGTGGTCCTATGCTGGCTGGTGAGGGCCTGCTGGCGAGTGATTTTCTGAACTCGATGCATACCCAAGACAAGCACCCTCCCCGGGGTATAGACGCTCAAAAGAAATAAAGCATCTCAGGTCTTCGAAAATCATCGTCCTCGCTAAAAAGCACAAGGCGCAAAGCTCGAGAATGGCAAAAGTCAAACAAGCTGGGGATGGGCTTATTTATTATTTTCATTGATTTTAGTCTTGACATCCCTTTGGCTTCTTTGATAATTTTTCGTTAGTATGTCAAAGATAATTGTTAGTACAACCCTGTTTACTTCATTTATATGTACAAGATTAATATCTGCTTTTTGTTGCTACTCATTTCCAGCATAGATTACTTATTAGTTTGACCTGTTTTCCATCCAAGACCATTTTTTCCAGTCATGGGGAGCGCAAAGCTATATCAGTAACAAGAGAATGCCCAATAGAATCAACTGGTTAAAATGTGCTGGCATGGTTTAAAAACCATAATACTGAGTTTAAATTATTTGCACAAGTTGAATAGAAATAAAATATCTTAGTACTTTGAATAAACTTTACAATGATACATAGTTCGATATGTTTTATAGATTAGAAATGCTCATAACTAAGTACCAAACAAACAGTATTTCTAGACATTGACTCGAAAAACATGTTAAATCACAGAGAGGGTACACTATTTAAAAATTTAAAATCTTTTCTTGAAAAAAAAAAATCTTTATGGATTTTGATTCTGAGAGTACTTGAGTTTAGACCCTTTCAAGGGGATCTTTACAGAAACCAGTTGTCTCAAAACATTTTGCCTGAGTGCTTACATAGGGAGGGTCAAAGGGCGTTCTAGGGACAACGTCATGTCAGGTTTAGTGAGCTGGCACTTCCAGATCCTACCCCACCTCCACTGGAGACCCGGGAAACAGACAGTGATCCTGTCTGGCTAAGGGGGTGGGGATGGGGAAGCTACAGGTAGTGGTAGTAATGGAGGCCCAAAAAACCCAGAAAAAAATGCACGCATCTCCTGGCCAAGTCCGAGGAAAGGGTAGGAGCCGGGGGGATAGCTCAGGTGGTGGTAGTAGTGCAAGCTGGAAATGTAATCAGGCTCAAACCTGAACAAAATGCACGATCTCCTGGCGAAGCCCGATGAAGGCTGCCAAAATAGGTTGCTAAACGAATAAAATAGCATCCCTAATCGTCTGTAAACAATGCCAACCCCCTTGGAGCACCAAAATTGCTAGCTGTGGGCGGGGAATCAATGAGAACGATGCCTAACGAATCAACAGTCTCGAAGAAAACAATAAAGTATCATGATGATAGATGGGAAGATTGTGGAAACTCCGATCAAAGGCCTAGCGCAGATACAGTTATGGGTAAGGTTGGGGGGCCCGCAACCAAAGTTTACCTTAACAAAACTGCCCCCCTGGGACAATCGGGCAATGTACTGTTTGCATTAAAAACCCAACATCCCTGGAAGAACTGAGGTGGGTGATGCTGGCAGAGCAAACATTTCCAATGCATTGCAGAGCCGATTGAAAAAACCCCTCTAGAATATCTGTGGCAGTCCCAGTGCAGTGTTTCCGGGACAGGGAAAATGCAGAGTAGACATTGCAAATTGCCAAGGTCCATTAAACGGTCTGAGAAATACTCTACTCAGGAACAAATTCACAGTGGATAGAAAAGTAAGGCCGATATGCAAAGTTTTGCGGTACAACCAAGCATTTTGGCGATATTTTCAGACGCTGATCACCCCACAGGTAAGATGACATCTAAACACCATGGCTCAGATCATATAAAGGCCAATTAAAAAGCAAAAAAAATGATGTTTGGGGGACAAGCAATTGTTTGGTTATTAAACTGGCGTCATTGCACTCTGGGCAGACCCATAGGTGCCTGTCTTCCAACAGATATCGGAGGTGCATACTGATGGTTCCTGTGGCTCGCTGATTAAATACACCTCTCACTCTGCTTCTCAGGCATCCAGTTGAGCTTGAACAAGGGGAAACCAAATTGCCTAAATTGCTTAATCGATTCAACATCGATTTTAGTGTCCTCATCCAACAGACAGTGAAGAGACAAGAATATCCCCCTTATCCATCTTCAACTCCCCAGCAATCGATGCTGTTGATGCAAGCCTGCCTTCTCTCTCATTACCATAAACAACCGCATGCCCAGGACAGTATATTCCGTAAGCGCTGGAGGTTAGAAACTTTAAAAACGACATCCACTCATACCGAAACCTGCCCTTCTGGATCTTGTGAAGCACTGACTGAGAGTCTGACAAAACTGCACCAGTAAATGAAGTCCCACGATCCAATGGAGGGGAGCAGCAACAGCCCCAACCTCCATCTTCATCCCCAAAGTAGTTTCTTATCCCCCCTTCACCTGCAACAACCCCTACCATGTGCATTAGCCAAGAAACCCAGCCGGACTTCTCACCACGTGAACCGACCCATCGGTATATACAACATCATCATCCCTTGCATTATTTTCTACCAGCTGCTTAACTGCGAGATCAGCCTTCATGTTGCCCCAACCTACATTTCTTCCAAGAGTAATGATAACGTTTAGATAGTTGGTTTATGCTACCATCTTGATCTCGTGCCCTTAACATCATTATGTTCTTGTGTATGGATGTCTCTTATCCAGAGTAACCCATATATCCTTGTTTTAGGGAAATGCATGATGTAGCGAGTGACAGAAGGCCATAATATCTCATCTTACAATGGGTTTCTAGTGCAGCCCAGGAAATAAAGCATCCTTCATTCTGAACCCGTTAGTCGTTTTACATTGTGATCTTGATATCGTAAGAATTCGAGTCCGAATCTACCACTGACATAACCAGTCAATCTAACAAAGGGCAAGTAGTCTCTGCTCAAGGGTGCAGCCACCATATCTTGGCGCATGAAGACCCCTCTTGCACCCCTGTATCGCCCGTTCAACATGGTGTTTGAAAGATAGACTAGATCAAAAGGGTTTTTCCCAAAATAGCGCAGCCTGTCTCTGCACTCGAAGGTATGTTCATCAAAGATTACGGGTAGGTCAGCCTTGCTTGCGATTATTCTAGCACTCGACATACACCCTTTTTTTGGATTGACCAGAGCGAGACTCCTACACTAACCTGAGATGTAGAATGTTTTCTGAATGTCACAACCATCTCTGTCTATTACCGTCCCATATATTTAAAATATCATCTGCAAATGTCAATATCCGACTGCTGAATTTTAGCTACATTTGTTGTGTAAATATTAAACAACACGGGTGATAGAGGAGAACCCTGGGTAATCCCGGGCATATACGGAGGATCCGATGTCCATGTTCCAACGATCAAATTCTCTCCATTAAAAAAAGCAGCTATCCAGTTCACCAGTCAAGGATTAACTTTACATTTAATCAAAGAGCGCACCATTATTGAAAATTCACCTTGTTATAAGCATCCTCCAAGTCGTTCACACAAAGCAGTCTCTTGCTTGGATTAAGCCTTCATAAACATCATTTTGCAAACGTGCAGCATTGTCCATGTCCCTTTCATTGACTGGTAGCTACCAAAGTGTCAGGGAGGATGTGGTCTTTCTAATGACATTACCTTTCTGGCCACTATCTTCTAGTAATTTGCAATAACATTTTGGAATGTGAGTATGCAGTAGCTGCTGAGCAGTTTTGGATCCTTCCCATGTTTGTGGAGCGGTCGTAAATAACTATGAAGCAATCCGGGTACCACAGCATTCTGTACACTTTTATTAAATCCCTCACAACTGCATTTAAAAACAGTCTCATCCAGCTGTTTGATGTGATGATATTGGACACCATCAGGCCCTGGAGCAGTGCTGTGGCTTGCCTTGAGTGCATTAACAACATCCTCCTTTGTTATTAAGTCAAGTAAGGTTCTCCAGAGCTATGAATATCAAGAAGCACTATATTAGGCGGTCAGTTTTATCACCTTTTCTTCTGTTCCACGAAAGGTTTTAAGGAACCCCCCCCTTTCTGCATCTGTTGTCAAAGCGCTCCTGAAAGTCCGGTAAAATAGGAAAAGACTGGCTAGTATTTCCCTGTTCATTTTGCGATAAAACTGCAGAATTGATTGAGAGACTTTCCACAGACTTATGAAGTCCCCATAACCCACTCTTCGCTTTACTAGCATCTTTGAAATCCCAGTGGCTTGGGTGAATAGCAGACTTTTCAGCCACATCCCACATATTTTTAGGTCGCTTCTTTCGGGACTTTAGCACCCCTTTTTCCAGCCAATGCTTTTTCAATTTTCATTCCACCAAGGTGGTTGCAGGAAAGGAGTCCTAGCAGTCTTCTTTTTGCAGGGCTGCCGATATAGTGAGGTTTTGTGATCAGAGTGGCATGGCGGTACTGAAACAGATTTGGGCTTCTGTGCCAAATTGTGGCCTTATTAAGAAGACATCGCGGGGGATGATCACTTTCTTGAGCCCGAGAACATTCCATCGAGCAAAAGTGCATGTTGTTGAGATCGTGCCAGATCAATGACACCATCAGTGTCCTCGGGTCTAGAAGCAACCTGTGGGTGCCGCATTCAATATCGCAAGTAGAGTTTTGTGAGCAGAACCAGCCCATGCCCTGTCTATTCTCGGTAGCGCTTCCCACCCATTGATCGAATAAATTCCTGAAACGGCGGCTCTGAGAGCTTCTCAAGGAAATCCCGTATCTGCAATATGAAGTTTGTCCACATGGGGACAAACATGTGTCTCCAAGACTGAGAATGTTCCTAATCGAAAGACCTCTAGTCAGAAAGAGCTCTAGGGTTACCTAGTAAATAAAATGCTGGCAACACGTAGGATGTGCTGGCCTAGTCACCATAGGTGCATAATTGGCACAACACACAATTTGCTCTTAGGCTCAGATCACATACAAACCACAAACAGTGGTTTAATAAGTGGTCGAAATGGAGATTTCAAGAAGTACCATCGGTACTTGCTGTATCTATGTAATGCTTCTTATAGCACTGTCTTCCATCACACCTGCGTATAGGTCTTCTTTAAACGTCCATAGAATTCTTAACATCGTTTTGTTAAACCATATCTGTGACCCTCATTCAAGTTATGGTTAAATAATTGTTCATAATTTACCTCAATATCTGTGGTTTGTTATAAATTGTTGCTAGTATGTCTTTCCCAATGTTTAATTGTCTAATAGTAATGAGACATTACAATATTCTGAACCCCATTTTTTAATACCTCAAGGTATCTTGGATTATTACCCAAGATGTACTGTATGCAGCAAATATTTTCATTGATCTTCAGCACAAGATGGGTGATGTGGTCAACATCATGCCGGCCACCTTTACTTCCTGGTACCCAATTGAGGGTGGGTCGACCTGAAAGCAGTTAACTTACAGTCTGAAAAATATTCCACGTCTACTGTGGAATTGAACCCAGACCACTAGTCTAAGAAGCAAGTTCCCTAACAACTGTGCTACTGTGGCTCTTATTACAATATTTGAGCATGTTAAATATTTTCACAAACCTTCCTATACACACTGTCTAGGACAAGCAGAACAATCCTCTTTGTGAAAATAGTGTTGGCTATTTATCAGTTTGTCAATGTTCTAAAAACATCTGTACCAAATAGATTACTGGGTAATTGGAATGTGTTCCAGGTGGAACAATGTATACATCTTCAAAGCCAGAAGAATTTCTATGCATTCTTTCAGTATAGTCTCAACTGTCTGAAGATGAAAAAAAAAGTATCTAAATGAATTATACACATATTTTTTGAATTTATAAACTCGTTCAGAGAGTGATTGTTAAATGTTATAACCCAAAGTAATGTTGTTTTGGGTGTTTGTATTTACTATACCTTCACTAATGTTTAAGTCACGATTGCTGTTTCGCAAATAACATATATATAATACATATGTTATGTGTTTCTATGAATATGATCACGAGCAAAAAATTATTTGTTACTGAATCTATACATTTATTTAATATATGTATATAGATGTAGTGTTGTGTGCCCGTGTGCTTTATGATTATTTCTCATTAATTTAGTTTTACTGGTGCTAATTGTTAGTTCCAACTTCAGCGTTTTTGATAGTATTTCTGTACTTTTTGCGCATCAACATAGCAGCTGGTTAAAAAAACAGATGTCAACTGCAAAATCCAGATCGAATAAAAGTGTCCCAATAATGCCCGTATTTCTTCCTTCGTGACTTCTTTAGTCGTTATTCAATGGCAAGACTGAAAAAAGGGTGATAGCATACATCCTTGTCTGAACCTTGTGTTGATCAAAACTTCTTACCTTGCATCAAAATTCTATATATAATATTTTTGATCCCATTCACAGTTATCTGTGGTATGCCATAATGAAGTAAGATTCTCCTCATAGATTCCTGTATAGGCTGTCAAAGTACCTTTTCATACTCCAATGTATATTGGAAATATAGTGTTAGGCTTATATTTTCTTTGACCTAACAGCACACTATGGGTGATTAGGCAGATTGCTTCAGCCGCATATATATTCCAGCGTTTCTTGGGTACCCAATTGAGGATGGGTCAACCTGAAAGCCGTATGGCTGAAATAAATTCCACTCTCGCTGTGGAACTGATCCAAGACCACACATCTACAAAGCAAGTTCTAACCGCATATCACAGATCTTAGGTTGTCAAAAGCCTTCTCAAAGGTGGTGGAGGCATCTCAGTCTATGGAAATACCTGGGTTTTCGGTTTGATTGTAGTCTAGCTTTTATGGAACACATAGCTCATGTGATAATGAAGGCGAGGGAAGGTTTGACTGTGATGAGGGTAATGGCTGCGGTGAATTGTGAGCAGCGCCATCTTTGTCTTTTATACCAGGGTCTGGTCCTTTCTGTGCTTGAGTATGCTCTGGTGATCTTGACCTCAGTCATAGTCAAACGACTGGAAAGAATACAAACGAGGCGATCGCATCATACTTGGGTGCACTAAGACACGTGCAGCGCTGATGAGCTATCTTCTTGATATCTACTATGGAATATAGAACACTGATGAGCATGTACAGGCATACTTCGTGTCAATTGCCAAACATCCTCTGCACATGGAAAAAAGAGACAAAAAATAAATAGATTTAAGAGGGAAAATCTTGGATGGGTCAGGCAGAGACTGTATTGAAAGTGTGTACACTTGAAGACATTGATCCCGGTGAAGAATGGATACCAGTGCCAACAGAAATCAATACATCATTTTTGGTATGCATCAAATTTGATAAAGAATGCAGACAACACAATGCACTTGTCGGGGAGGCAGGTTCAGGCATTAATTTTGAGAACTCATCTGAGCATGATGTAATCATTTATACAGATGGTTCGGTGACTTGACATGCGGAGCTCATGGGCTTTCACTGCTCAGGTTGGAGGGATGTTGTGAAGGAAGACAGGTGGTGGTTTTGCAGTGACTACGAAGCAGTCTCACTATGGAAATCGTGGCGTTACTAAGCGATGGTTTGGGTGAATCCAGACTTTTTTCCATGCATGTTTTCTCAGTGACTCAATGAGTATGCTCAGGAAGATTGAAACAGGATGGGCTAGGAGACATTGATGGAGTCACAGGATGTCTAAGCTGACAAAGATCAGTTTTATTTTTGTGCCAGGGCATGCAGGTGTAAGGGGGAATGAACGTGCGAATAGGCTTGCAGGTATGGCTGCTGTACAAAGCAGGTGAGCAATGGACCAGGCTGATATTATAAATTCCCTAAGGGAGAGAGAACTTCAAGTCAAGTGTGTGTAGCTAGACAAGAACGCTATGCTGGTAGCCAAAGAAGAATGTTAAACCAACAAAAAGCCGAGTGTCGTTAGTCGCAACTAGGGAAATACTGAGGAAGATCGGGGCACTTATGGACTAATTGGTTCGACGTGCAGTGATGATGATCCGTCAACTAAACTAAACTTCTCAAACTCAACAAAGATCATAAAAACTACTATTCCATTCATTGTTCTGTTCAAGTATTTGGCATAGAATGAAAATGTAATTAATACACCCAATCCCTGAAACCTACTTGTTCTCATCTGGTTTTACTGTCTACTTCTCAGACCATTGAAAATGATGCAGCAAAAGATCTTATTTGTTACTAACAAGAGGGTTATATCTCTGCAGTTCTCACAATTTTCCAGATCCTCTTTCTTCAGCTTGGGAAGCAATGGCGAAACATGTAAAAACAAAGTACTTCGCCATTGCTACGTAATTTTACTGCAGTCTTCCCCTATATTGATAATAGCTTCGGAAGTAAAGGCGACTGGTATGATGTTGACCACCTCATCAATTGTGTGTTGAAGGTCAATTAAAAATACAGGTCTAACACCTTATTCCCCAATATATATATACCTTGTGGTATGAAAAGGTCTCTTCACCCTTTCTCTTTCTTTAGTATTTGAAAATTTTCTGTTTGTTCACTCTTCTAAAACTTTTATTTTTTGCCGTTTGCTTGAAATATTGTTTATTTTTTTAAATGTTGTCTCTTGTATAAACCTCATGGTCTTTGTGCCTCATACAGAGGTTCTGTTACCAGTAATATGAGGACAATCATCATAGAACTCCAAAAACGTCCATGGGTGCTCTGATCTTTGCCTCAACAAATTCCAACTCCAAACACGTCCATAGGTGCTCTGATCTCTGCCTCAACAAATTCCCACTCCAAACATGTCCATAGGTGCTCTGATCTCTGCCTGAACAAATTCCCACTCCAAACACGTCCGTAGGTGCTCTGATCTCTACCTGAACAAATTCCCACTCCAAACACGTCCATAGGTGCTCTGATCTCTGCCTCAACAAATTTCCACTCCAAACACATCCATAGGTGCTCTGATCTCTGCCTCAACAGTGTCCAGCGGCCCAACATGTCAGTTTGATGTTGATTAATCAATCTATTTACATATTTGGTATGTCGTTCTTTTCAGGCTGCACAAATATTGACACCCTGTTGTTTTCTTTCAAGAGGTCCTGTTGTTTTCTTTCAAGTGGTGTTTCACTCTGGGCAGTCTTGAAGTATGTGCTCTGCAGGTTGGGATGTCTGTCCTAATGTACATATGGCTTGAATTTTGTATACATGTGGCTGCAAAGACACCAAGCTCGGACCAACAGACACTACAGCAATAAATATGACCATGTAAAAATAGATAGCTAATTCACACAAGAATCCTTAGAACTCACTAAGATTGTGATATTCCTGACTCAAAAAACCAGTACTTCAAACACTAGAAAATTGCCTCCAAACTGAAAACAAAGCAATAATATAAGTGACAGAGACAACCGAGATAAACTGATGGCATCACTCAGGATCAATATAATTTTCAGAGGATACCAGCTACATAGGCATACCAACAATAAAAATACAAACCAACTAGCAAACCTCAGAGCAAGTATGGAAAAAATCAGAAGCAACCAACATGCAGACGGTTAAACAATTACTCCAGTGACTGTAAAGATAAATGGCTGAACCAGCTAACAAAAGGAATTGTTGAAAGCATTATGATTATGACATGCCACAATTTTCTGTCCATGACACTCAAGTTTAGTATGTTAGAGTGCTGTCAGAGTACCTATATATATAACTGTAGGGTTTAAGTGGAAATACTTTTGCTCACAATTTTTTCAGCTACCCACTTCTTTGATTTACACTAAAAACAAAACTACCTTAATGAAATGATCACATAAAAATGTGATGTCCAACATCTGCCATATTGCTATTTTAATGCTAAGAACAGGAATAAAGACAGTATTCACCTTCTTCAGTCCATACCAGACAGGGCTACAGTAAACAAAACCATTTTTCATAAAATTAGAATCTTTTTAAAAAACAAATTTGACCAGGCAACAGTCCATCTTCATTTTGTTTTTGCAGTTCATTTATGGATGATTTTAATGTCCAGTCTACAGATGGGATCTTTCACAGCAGGACATGTTATGATTTCCAACTTGAATCAGTTGGTAGAAAATACATGCTTAGTCCCTGAAAAAGAACACAAACCTAATATAGTCAAACAAAGATTTTTCTGTTATTCAATTTTTAAGTCTTATTGTTCTCAGTTTAAAATAACATTAGTAATTTTTTTCATAAATGGTTGTACTCTTATAAAAATCTAAATAAATGGTTACTTTTGATGGCAGATATTAAAATGTTAGTGGTTACTGAACCAATATCATAGTACTCCAGGGAGACCTATAGGTGCTCAGTCTCCCCCAGCAGTTGTCAAAGGGTATGCATGCTGATGGCTCTCGTGGCTTGCTTGTTAAACATACTCCTCATTCTGCTCTTCAGACATCCAATTCTGCTTGTACAATGTATGATTCCAAACTGCTTAAATTGTCAAAAATATAAACATAAATTTCAGTGTCCTCATCTAACAGGTGGTCGCTGAGCAACCAAAGGAAGTGCAAGTTTAAGCAGACGAAGAATCAGAAAAGGATGTAGCAGCAACAAAAATAAAAACAACCAAGAATCTCTCATGCTTAAAAACATGTAGAGATTGAAGGCCAAACTTAGTATTTACCAAAGTAATATCTAAATTTCGAATAGTGAATATTGAATAGTACACAATAGTGAATGCTGAAAAATGACTGCATACTTTCAAGTAGAAATTAGTTACCTTCAAAAATAAATGTAAGCGTGTCTGAATTGCGATGGACACTAGGGATAATGAAAAACAAACATTCATGCAAAAATCATCAGTCAGATTGCCATATTAGACACCACGGCTATGCCTAAATTCATTGCGACAAATGAAATAACAAATGTCTTAGAAGAATCCACCAAATATTATGCACAGCAGAGATAACAAACGAGAAGCTTTGAAAGAAAGCTAATTGTACAGAATTAGTCTTGATAAAAAAACATATGGCATATTACCTGACATTCATCATTACCCTTGGATGATGATCGTGTTTTCAAGCCAGTTACCGAATTGTACAAAATTGTTTACCATGCCAACAAGTGATAAGGTCATAGACGATAAGAAGTGTAAATTATTTACTAAATATTGTTCAATTTCTGTGTGTTCTAGAATTTTATTTTTTTTACTATGGATATACTATACATGGTAACCACCAGGCTATAGGTATTAAATGTTTTGGAAATTCAAAACTTGAAGGTAAGTTGGGACATTGTTATATTTTCTGAATGCTTTTCTGTTGTAAATAATACTTTTACCATTACAAATTTTCTACTAAATATGTACAAACAGTTGTTTTAGTTCAATCTTACAGAAAATTCATTTATCTACAAAATGATATATTACTACTATAAAAATCTGCTAATAATTAAGAAAACTGCAGTTGAATTTGTACATACACCTAAAATGGGAAAATGGAAAATAAAGTTAATTGAGCAGCAACTCGTTTTTCAATTCAGTAGCTAATCAGTTGATGAGAAAGGGAGGACATGTGGTAAGAAAGGAGGTGTAGAAAATATTGAAACAACTGGTCAAATCGAGAGACAAGACAGAGGAAGACAGAGAAGAAATTTTAGATAGCCTGACATCATGGCATGGAAGGTATCAACATCTGAGATGATGCAAGCACCAGAGACAGAGTTTGTAGAGATCCATAATTTCCTCGCTTAGGGCCCTGATGGTTAATCAGTTAAAAATGCTAGGATGATTATTATGAATTTTTAATACATTGTTTTATTCTACAGGACATAGTGATACAACTTCAAAAATATTTATAATTTTAATGGGAAGTAAAAGAAACACTATTCATAATTAAAAATACATCTGTATACTTAGACCAAATAATGGTATCATAACTCAAATTTATATATTTATAAACTTCATGCAGACCTATCTACTATAATAAAGTACATTAAAAATCACAGCATGTATACCAGTATTATTTTTTTAAATAGTAAACTAATTTACAGATCAAATTTATATGTTAACTGTCTGGATGCAGACAATGCATTCTCCATGTGAATTTTTAAAACTCATTTACTTTGGAATAGAAAAACAAAGTGTTTGTAATTAATTAAAAGTTTGTGTTGCAAAATAATTTTTATTCACTTTTTATTTAGTTCTCAGCTGTTTGTTTTTTGCATAGGACCACTCTTACTCATAACTTATGCAAATCTGTAACTCAAAGATGCTATCATAGATACATTAATATCTTACCACGAAAGGAATGCAGAAGCTTATTTCAACTACACCTTTTGGTTTCAACTGTTCATAATCTGGGTAGTTATATGACTCTGAAAAAAAACACACAATTGTTTTGACATAGAAATTAAGTGAATCTTCATAAGGCAGAACAGGTATTTCTAGACAGTGAAATGAAATTAAAGAAATTAAATTTAATATGCTCATTTTGAATTATTGTGACAAGTTTGTAGATGTGATAAAAGATGTCAGTACAGAAAGAAAGCTCATTATCAACATAAGAAAGCATCATTATTTTTGGACATGTCATGATAAAGGAAAATTAGACCACACGTTGAAAACCGTAAAAATCAATGGATGACGGGGATAATAAAAGTAAAATAAAACTCTGTATGCTTAACTTCATGGCTTGAAAAGGTCAATATTCAAACTGAACGATACAAGATACATATTTGTGAAGACCATGATCTAGACAGTTTTGTACATGAGGATATTAGAATAAAATTATTTCTGATGGCTGTAGTCATAAAGGTTTAACCAAATCAAATCATGCATATCTGAATTGGAGACAGGATGAGTACAACATTCAAATTCGGTATTCAATTGTACAATTTTTTGTGTGAGATGTCAATTAATTTTTTGCTCAAATTCTATGAAAATTTGTATTTTTCTTTGTAATACCATAATGTTACATATTTATACTGCAACATTATATCTTGAGTATTCAAAACAATCAAAGGTGAGTAGTATACTATTGCCAGACCACCCAACAATCAGATACACTCTTTAGGACATTACAGTTACAAAATACTTGCAGACTCCTGAACTTATAATTGGTTGATCAAAAATATCTAGTAACAAACAATAATAACAAAGATGTTTATATGTTTCGTGTGTTTCACTGTGTCATCATCATCATCATCACCTTTCAACTCCCATCGGAGCACAGGTCTTCAACAAACTTCTTCCATCTCTTCCTCTCTCTTGCCATCCCCTTCCAATTCTTTCCATGTTTTGCCTATCCTCTTTATATCCGCCTCCAGCTCTCTTCTCCAGGTCTGCCTAGGCCTTCCCCTCCCTTTTTCCCCTCGGGTTCCAAAACAATCCGTCTTCGATGTTTCCCGGTTGGTCTTCTCAATGTATGTCCTATCCATCGCCAGCGTCTCTTCCTGAGCTCTCTCTCCACTGGTATCTGCTTTTTCTCCCTGAGTTCCTCGTTTGTAATCTTATCATCATCTCAACCCCTCTACCCTCCAAAACATCCATTTATGAAGTAAAATTTTCTGATAGTTTCCTTTGTGGTCTTCCATTTTTCCCGGGCCATAGAACAGCACTGACTTCACATTTGACTGGAAAATTCTAAATTTTGTGTTTGTTTGATCCCCCTTTTGCCTTCCATATCTTACTCAATGAAATAAAATTCGTCTTCTTTTTGTATTCTTATTTTAACATCTTTGTTTTTCCTCCTTCTGTGTCTATGTTGTTTCCCAAAGGTATGTGTAATTCTACATCCTGCAGTGCTGTTTCCTCCAGCATAATCTGGTTTCATTTCAGCATTTATTCTCATGACCTTGGTCTTCCCCCTGTGTATTTTAAAACCTAGCTGCTGGGACTTATTATTTAGGATTATTCTTTTTGTCTTTAATCTGTGCGTGGTTGTGAGACAGCAAAGTCAGATCGTCTGCAAAATCCAGGCCCTCCAGTTGTTTCCCAATGTCCATTGTATTCCCCTCTGTTTCATTTGTTGTTTTCAGACCCAATCTATCCAGCAAGAACAGGAATGGTGATAACAAGCATCCCTGCCTCACCTCTGTTCTTATCTCAAAGGATTCAGTCAGTTTTTCTTATAACTCTGCATTTCATTCCTTCATTCGTTTTCTTTATTAGGTTTGCAATCTTGGGTGGAACTCCATAGTGTATTAATATTTTCCCACAATGATTCCCTATCCAGACTATCAAACGCCTTTTCATAATCCACAAAACCTATGTATAGTGGTGAGTTCCACTCCAAGCTTTGCTCCACTATAATGCGCAGTGAGCTATCTGTCTGTGGGATCTATTCTTCAGAACCCTGCTTGTTCTTCCCCAATTGTTTATCTATGG
Source organism: Arion vulgaris (assembly GCA_020796225.1). NCBI lineage: Eukaryota > Metazoa > Mollusca > Gastropoda > Stylommatophora > Arionidae > Arion > Arion vulgaris. Next base: position 17,125 of record JADZMA010000567.1, on the reverse strand, counting down.
CCTCTTAATCTATGAGTATAATCCTGTTTAATACTTGCCTGGCACTGATGTAGCATTCCTCTATAGTTTGTACATTCTTGCTGTCTCCCTTCTTTGGCAGTTTTCCCAAAGTGACCTTCTTCCACTCTACTGGTATCTCTTCTCTCTCCCTATCTTCCTAGAAATTTGTATAGTAGCTCTGTTGAGGTATCTTTATCTGCCTTAATGGCCTCGGCTGGCATGTTGTCTGGCCCTGCTGCTTTCTATCCTTAAATTTTTATGCCTTCCATTATTTCTTCTTTACTTGGTTTTTCCCCCAATTAATTTGTAGCTCCTCTTCAGCTGTCTTTTTCGGTGGGACCTGCGGTTTTTGGCATATTAACGTTCTTAAAATGTTCTTCCATCTCTCCATTTGTTTTTTAATTTTTGCTAATTACTTTCCTTCTTGTCTTTATAAGGCCACTTGATTGTTTGTATTTTCCTTTTAAATTTCCCTGTGATGTTATACAGGTCCCTATTTCCTTTTCTGTGCTTCTTCTGCTTCTCCTCCCAAACCTCTTTATTTATTTTTCCTTCTTATGTTTTGTTTCCTTTTGTTGGCTCCCCATATACCTTGTGGGCTTTAGCACCTCTAGTTTTGCATCTGTTTAGATCTGCTTTCCTGCTTTTTCTTTTTGATCAGACTAAGGGTATCTGTTGTTATCAATCTTTTTTTTTCCACCCTTTATCTCCCAAAACCTCTGAGCATGTATCCTTCCATATATTTTTATCTTTTTCCCAAATGTTCCTCAATATTCATATTGTCTACCAGCTGTTCAATGCTTGGACTTGTTTGATACTGCGACTGCAAATCTGTCTCTTACTTCCTGGTTTCCAAGCTCTTCTATTGAATTTGCTTTCTATAATTTGGTTTGTTGAATAGCTTTTAAGTTTCAGCCTGATTTTTACTTAACAAGTGGTGATCCGATGCCCGTCTGCACCCCTTTTTCGTCTTGTAATGATGTTCTAAATTTCTTATCAATACTATTGGTCTATCTGGTTACGTTTGTTTGGTCGGTGATATCCATGTGGCCTTGTGTTCTCTCTTGTAAATATGGCCTATGATTAACTGGTTTGAGGCACAAAATTTGGGAAAATTTCCCATTCTCATTCATTCTACCCAGCCCCTGATTTCCCAGTCTCTTGAAACTGCTATTGTGTCTCTTATCTTTTTTTTAAGTCCCCCCTCAAATTATATCCTTTTTTTTCTTCCTGTCCCTATACTTTGTACTTTGGTATAAAAACCCCTCTTTAGCTACTTGTTCGATCGTTAGTTGGGCGTGCATTGGATGACCTTTAGGTTAATTTTCTTTTTGTTAGTTCTAAATGTTGCTGTTATTATTCTGGGCCTGATTGTTTCCCATTCTATTAATGCTTTTGTGCTTCTCTGGACAGCATGAGGGCAACTCCTTTACTATCTTCTTCTGTGTGCTCTCTTCTTCTTTTTGCCCTGAGGACAGCATTATTTCGCCTGTGTGTAGTTTAATTTTGTCTATTCCTTTCCATCTCGTCTCCGAGACTCCCAGAATGTCTATCTTGTAGTTTTTTATCTCTGTCGCGAGCTGGGCCGTTTTCCCCGCTCCAGCAACGTTCTCACGTTCCCGCAACCAATTTTGCATTTTCCGACAGGAAAAAGGCTAGGGCGGCATCCCGGATCCTGCGGCTTTCCGGTGATACGTCATTTGCCCTTGTTGGGGACCTTCCCTGGGTTTGGATGGTTGGGGTTGAGTTATTCCAATTTTTGTACTATCCATGTTTGTTGAAGTTTTTGGCTTATTTTTCTACAGGGTGAGGGTAGCCAGCCCCGACCAACCCCCCTTAGTCGCCTCTTCGCATGCCTGGCAGGTAGACATTGCTGCATATTCTCCTCCCCTGTGGGCCCGGCAGCACTCGGGCGGATCCTACCTGTGCCTCTTACATGCCTTGTAGGGGGCGTGTTGCAATTCTTTGCTTCCTTTGGGCCCCGGGAACGCGGTTTCACTGTGTGGATCAGGATAATTTTCCAGTGATCCTGATCTCAATGTAGGTGAGATCAAGTTCCCAGCCCTATTGGAGACAGAGCGATAAAAGTGGCCCTAATTCAGTTCCCCTTTTTTCAAAATTCTCATTACTTTGATTTTATTTGTGTTGATCCTTAGTTCCAGTGGTGGCTTGTGATCATTTTGTTGGTGGGGCTGGACAAAAAGTTTCGGAAAAATGTATTGTTTTGGATTAGGGTTTTTATTAATTATATGATTCTTGGGGGCAGGCCCCACTGGTCATATGAGAGCTGCCACGGTTGTATTTCAGTATTTTGCTATTTTATTGATCATGTGGATCTTTTGCTGCAAACGTTTGCAACATTCTTCTAACTCCGTATGAATATATCTTCAAAGAATCATTCATTGGATTTCCAGATGTGGGATTCTAAATATTTGGTACGGGTTGTTTCCCAAAAATAACCTGCACTAAATGACCACATGCCGTGAGATTCGAGTTTAAGGCAGCTTGGGGAAAAAATTTGATGTTCCCACAGAACATGGTTGGACTACAGGAGACCTTGATCCTTTACTTGGGCATCTAAATTACAAATGCCTCTGAAGTCAGAGTAATGTTTACCTGTATGGCAAGGGACACTGGAAATAAGCAAAACAAGCATTCCTACAAAAATCAGTCAGAGGTGCCATATTAATCGCCATAACTACACCTGAATAAAAATATAATGGTAAGTGGCAGAAATATTAATGTTTCCCAATCTTTTAATTTGTTTACCATTATGTCTTATTATTTATGTATTGTTATTTTTTGTTTGTTATATTACTTCATTTTATAGATTGTGTCTTTTAACATTTACATATTTCCAAATATTACATAATATACCAAAGTTTAAAATAAAAATAGAGTGATATAGGTAACGTGAGTCAAACCTCAAAATATACCTCCCTAGAACAAGAGTAAAAAAAGTGTAAAAAGATGGTGTTTTCAGCATGCAAGCTAAGCATTTAAGGTGTTCATCCTAGTATAAATATTTCCTATTTTAACCTAATTCGATCAAACTATTGACTGCTCATGTAATGTATTATGAACTTTTCTAAGTCTTGATATAAATGTTGGTCGAAACGTTGTATATTGTCATTGTTTTTGTACTGACACTCAGTACTTTGTGATTACATGTTTGCGATATAAATGTACAGATATGGTTTTTTCTGACAAATACAGGGTGTTCAAGATAATTGCAGCCCCATTGACAAATCGAAAGTTGCCAGATAACCTAACGCGTTGTGTTTATGTACTGTTTAAACCGGTTCTGACTAGCTTGTTCTACGTCACATTTGTTCATCGCTCCCTTCCCGCACTACAATTACACAGTCACACAACCTTGACCTATACTACGTCATAACTGAACCTTCTCATTTCCATACATATATACCAGATTAGCTCCATTCATAGGCTGCTTTTAAGTTGAACACCCTGTATAAGCAAAATGTTGAAATCTACATAAAAATATTTCCCAGGTTTGTAAATGTTTATCAGTTGTAATCAACAGCGCTAGAAAAAAATGATGACATACACAAAATCAATCATAGTCAAGAAATTTGTTGTTTGTGTTCGCTCTACATAAACTACTTGTTTGACTTCTATATGTGGTTTGTGTGTGACATGCACCTCAGAATCTAAGTATATTGTGCCATAGTTAGACATCTACATTGTGAGGCCAGCAAATTTGATTTCTGCAAGCACAATATTCAATTTCGCTTTCCTAGCTCATGCCAGTATCTTCAGTGCTTACTGGGAGCCACCAGTTTTTATGAGCACCAAATTGCATTTGCTCTAAATAACCAACTTTCACTCACATGTCATGAGACGAAGAGTATAAGCACATTGTGCCATTGTTAATGTGGCAAAACTATTCAAGATAAGGAACATGTTCAACCGTCTTTGGAAACACATGGGGAGGTGGAGTTGGGTCTTAGTCAATGCCAGTTCACTCCTCCTGCTACTGCTTGTCAACTTATTTCACGACCCCTATGACCCTTGTCCAGTAATTCTAAAGCAAAGTTCTTGGCACCACATTTGTCCTTTCCTCTACAGTTTATCTTCAGCATGACTTAACTCTTTCCACGCTTTAAGCCGCACACTGCGCCACGGCGAAGTCCGTTGCACGCTTTAAGCCGCACACTGCGCCATAGAGTTGCTTCCTTATAAGAAGTCTTTCTAGTTTTACTTCTACTATTTTACTTATACTACTTTTTAACCTTGTTATTCTTTTGGGGTTGTCCAGTTTCTTCAATTTAGTATTTAATAATAGATATATGTTTATTTATTGACGAGTAGTTGGATCGAAATTTTTTTTTTTTTTTTTTACTTCCTTGAATTAACTGCTTAAAAATTGAGGAAATAAATGGGCGTGGAAAGAGTTAATAATTATTTTACATTAAAAGTGAACCAACAAAAATTTGATACTTCAATACATATTTTATCCCAGCTGGTTTGGGTTTTTGGCCAACATACACATTCTGAAGTTTTAAAACAATCTGAATGCATTGAACACAATTTATTACTTGGGTCACAGATATAGATATCAAGAGCTCCAGTTTCTTCACTCTGTAATGCGGGAAAGGGGATTCAAATTTTTCAAATACTTGCTCCACAATGCCTCTTGCAAAACATCAGCTGGAAAGGGGTGTTCTGTGTCTTCTATATGTGCTGGGGAAAAGGCAACTGATATACGCAAAGTGTTTAACTTGGATCCAGTGCCAAAGATATGCACTTTGTGAAGCTGCTTCTTAGATTCTCCAGGTGACTGTGGTAATTGGTTCCACTTGTAGCTAGCCAAAGTGGAAGGTGTATAACTATGTTCTGGCTTGACTTAACACCTTTGATGTGACACTCTTCAACTGTAAAGGATAGTAAAACCATTAAAATGTTTAATATGCATGACATCACCTGTTATTGAAGTGTATGGAGTTTAAGGTTATTACTTGAAGGTATATTATAAAACATGTAGCAGATGACTTTTTAGAATATAAATCCCCTTGTGTTGCCGTTAGAAAGGGGGAGCAAAGAATAATACCACTGCAACCTACAAGGCATGTTGTAAGAGGCGACTGAGATAGGGGTCTAAGGAAGCTACCCTAGTAAATAAAAAGCATCGCAGAAATCAGATATGCTGGTCTACCTGTAGGTACAAAACTGGCACAACATACAATGGCTCTTAAGTTCAGATCATATATAGATCACAAAGAATGGTCTAACATGTGGTCATATGAAACATTTTAAAAGAAGAAAAAAAAATAGAAGTACGTAATATATTGTATGCTATTGAAGTCATTGACAAGTGTGTCTAAATTAAAAAAAGATTAAAGACTTTTGGTTTACTGCTTATTAACCTATACTATCCCTTCATAGATTTTATAGTCCTATATCTTAATTTTTTGCCTTTGATTGTTTACACAGTGTTATGTCAGTGGTGTCTAATGGTTTTGCTACATTGAGGCTGCATCTGATGGCTGTACCATGTTGTGATTGCACAGTAATATTAATTGTAATAAAAATGAACAACATGAAAACTTAATCCTGATTTAATGTTTAATTAATCAAATATTGTACTTAAAATTAGTTCAATTGACACAGTCTATTTTATGCATGTTGAGGAAATTCTGATGTTCAGTTAAAATTAAAAATTTGCAGAATATTCACTATTAAAGTTTTTATCATTAGTGAAGAAATGTCATTATATATTTGTGATTCTGACTTAATTATTCTGTGTTCAGCTGATGATGCTATTATCTAAGACACTCCTTAGTAAAGCCTTTTTAGAGCTAGCTGGTTGTGTTCTTAACCCTTAGAACCCAGGCTCCCGATATTTAGGGATTGAATGTAAGCTGCCCATACCTCGAGCTCCCATATATTGGTCTGAGCATATTTTTTTACTATTTTTCGGTATTTGAAAATAAATTGTGTACAAATGAGACGTAAAAAACAACCCATGTGTTCTACATCGTTTTACGAGATGGCGGATGCTGTTGTGTGATTTTATTGTACTGATAAAGTAATTAGTTAAGTATTTAATCTTCATATATGGGAGTAGTCCCGGGCCCTGCACACATATTAAATCAAATAAATTTTAAAGTTTAGTATTCTTCAAATATATAATAAGCAGGAATAACGGAGCTGATGGGGTAAATCAATAACAAATTATAGAGCACTTACAAGTGCTAAATTATCGTGTTTTAATATAACTCTGATGTACTGTTTGCCCAGGAACTTCAGGAAGAGATTTTAAGGTACAGGTGGTCAGGGTTCAAAGGGTTAAAATGCTTGTATTGTAGGGGTAGAAAAATGGGTCCGTAAATGAAGGGTTTGTGGTTTGAACCGTGTTTGGAATTGTTTTTCTAGAGCCCCAATAATTGTTCACTGTCTATTTATTGATCAAAGCATAAATTTGGGAGACATCCTAATTACTCTGTGTAGAGAGGCTCCAGAAAGTCATTGTAGTGCAGCAGTAATATCCTCAATCTTCATGCTAATGTTGAAGGTTGAGACTGAGAATTCAAATGTAAAAAAAAAACCACAACAATAATGAGATGGACTGGTACACCTGCGACTGAAACTGCAGACCACATCCATTATGCAATTTGGCTCCACAAAAGGAGAAGAAGAAAATATAAGGCTCTGAGATAGCATCATTTCAGAACCTGAGTGACTCTATGGATGACCTGAGGCTGATCATACAAGTTCATTGTAGCTATTGAGCAGTGATCCTAATGACTAACAGAAGACCAATAAAGCAGAGTACTGGAAGATGTGATTCTAAAGTTTTGCTCCGCAACAATCCTACTCTGCACTCTAGCAGATAATTTCAGCCTGACTTATTCTTATGCAGCACAGACTATCAACATATACAATGATATAATTATTTCTAGGGTTATTTGACAGTAATTATTAGATGGCCAAACTTGCTTTACAATTGTCAAATGTTGGCTGATCATGTTGCTAGGATGCCTGATAAGGGTGTCCCAAAACAGTTGATGTATGACGAGCTTGAAGAGGGGGGCAGACGATTGGTCGATAGACAGAAAAAACGCTTTAAAGACACTAAGTATCCCTAAAACACTTTAAAGTGTCTCTAAGATTCCTTGATACAGGCACTGCATGCTAAGAATTCCATGAGCACGAGTGCCAAATGTGGCGCTGTAACAATACCAGCGGAACTTGCTTCGCTGAAAATTGTTGTAATGTTGAGGCGCAGAGAAATCAAGCTGCGCGAAAAGACAGAACACACAACACCCATATATCCAACCTTGGTCATGCATGTCCCACCTATGAAGAGGATTGTGTTCCAGGATTGGACTCTACAGTCACCTCTGCAAACACTATGGAGGTGGAACAACACACGTCTGAGACCATGGCATCATTGCTTGCGATGGATGGCTATTAGCATTCACTATTAATGATGACTGTCTGGTAATATGTTATATTCACATTTGACATGGCCAATTATACCTCTTTTAGTATAGCTGCAACCTGTTGTCACTATTTCAAATGTAATTTCCACAAGTGTTATCCATGACATACCACTCTCTCTCTCATCATATGCCTTCATTGTACTTCCATACAACAAGGTGTCTGTTGTTTACAGTACATATATATATATATAACAGCAGTTAATAGCCTTTAACAAAACTTGAACACCCCTAAAACATAATGTGACAGATTAGTGAATAGTGACAGATAATGAAAAGATAAACATGATAAAAATATGAAAAAGCTAATAAATATTTAATGATAATTTATTATACTTACCTTCTTTAGATGGTTGCAATTCAATTTTCATTCCAATGTTCAAATCTTTTATGTCTCCTTGAACCAAGTGGATATTAAATCTCTTCCCGAGTGCAGTTCCTATCAATATGACTTTGTACTTAAGTTCCACAGAATTTACTGATAACATGTCATCTCTGCCTGACAATTTCCGAGATTGAGAACTAACTTTGTCTTGAATTTCAATAAGACATTTGTGATTATCAGACAAGGTCTCAATGATATTTGGTTTAACAGTGTTCAAATATGCTTGTAGACCTGGAAAAATTAAAGATTTGTCCACACTAATAATTTTGTCGATAATACTTTGTAGTTCCTCTGTTACTTTCACTTTCGGAGAAGTTGAATGAATTGTAAAACCATTTTGCACATTTTCGATTATACAAGGACACTGAAACTCTCTCTCATAACGTGATTGTATCTGACCAATTTCACCGCCTTGGAATTTGAGAAAATACTTCTTCTTCATTTCAGTGCAAAAGCATTACTTGATTTGAGTCTTCCATCTTTCTTGAGTAATCAAGTGTAGATGATGACAGTATGGAAATAGTTGTATTTATTTCCTTCACAAATGTGTCTGCATTATATGTTCCCTCATTAAGGGCAAGGGATAAGAGATAAACTTCCTCCCCTGTAACATGTACATGGTGATAGTGTCTGGATTCTTCAACCACTTTCCTCCATTCCTTAGTATCCTGATGCAACTTTGGAATGTCAAGGCATTTCCTGAACTGAATAGAGCTAGTGATGAAACCCAAGTAATTTCTGAAGAGGAAAAGAAAAAACCCCATTCATTTCCTGTTATGTAGGGCAGAAAAATTCATGTCTAACTGTGTGTAAATGAAGGATTTCAATATGATTGAACATGTATTTAAATACAAATCTTATACATAAAAAAGCTAGCTCAAGAGCATTCAAAGTAAAGTACAGACAATATAAATATAAAACAATTAAATGATGTCATTTATATATATGGCCTTTCTGCCTTTACAGACGGTCAATTGGCAAGTGTTTACTGTGACAACTTCTGAATTTTCGCTTTTCTCTTTGTCGTTCAGCTCGTATATAAGTCTCTTCCAAAAGACTCTGCGCCTTTCGAATTTGGCTTTCCACACAACTCTGTCATCAGCTAGTCCCTCCCAGGGCTAGGATCTATAGAAAATTTTTCATTGGCTTTTGAAGACATCTTTATATCTAAGCAGTGGTCTGCCCTGGTGCCTCTTCCTCCGAAAGTTCACAGAACAACATTTGTTTTGGTATGCAAGTTTCCATTTTTCTCACATGTCCCAACCATCTTTTGTCGTCTACTGCTGATCATGCCCATGATTGAAGGCAGTTTTGCACGTTGCAGTACTTCAGAGTTGGTTATCTTGTCGCATCACCTGATGTTCATATATATATCTTCTCTATATATATATATATATATATATATCAATCAAGACATGTCTGGTCAACCACTAGTGACAACTGTTATAAGAAAGAGAAGATGAGATATGTTGGGCACACCTTAGGAGAAATGATCAACGAATATCAAAGCAGGCATTGAAGTGGGGTGCAAAGGATTCAAGAAAGAGAGGTCGACCTAAGGAGACCCTGAACGAACCCTTTTCTGAGAGAGGCAAGAAATATCGGTCTCAGTTCCATGGATTGAGCGAGTTGCCCAGGATAGAGCGGTATGGAGAAATTACTTGCTGGCCCTATGTAACATATAAACCCTGTTTCCCAACGTGGGGTGCATGCCCCATAGGGGGCATTTTCATCTAAGGGGGCAATGGACTGCTCAGAGTTTAACTAATTTTCATGATGTTGCAAAACCAATAATTTGGCTTTTGGATGTCTGTTGACAAAAATGAATGTTGCTTCACAATCATGTTACTGAAGTTTAAAACATCTTCAATAAACGGAAAGTACTTATATCTAGGTACATTTCTACCTCCTTTTAACAAAGCTTTGAAAGCGGGAAAGTATGTGTTATTGTGTTTAAAATCGAGTTATATTTTTTGTTGATGTAATGTACGACATTTGCCAACCTTGTCCCGAAGACCAAAATGAGTTTATACAGTGCAATCTTGAGTATATAATAGTATTGGACAGAGCCACGCATATTATATTTCCGCTATAAAAAGCAGATTCAAGTTTGATTTGGCTTGGAATGTTAGGTACAATAGGAAAAGCAACCAAGAAACATCAAGGATGTTTGACTCAAGTACAAGTTATCTGCCATTAGTTTGATTACCAGAATAATGGATACCCCTGGTGCAGCTGGATTATACAGGTGCCCTTAGAGTACCATTTTGTAGTTGTATAGTTAACGAATGAGCACTTATATATGGATTACAATAAAATGTTAGGAGATTTTGTTTTCCCTGTTTAGCGACAGATTGCGAATGCTTGGTTGGGATATAAACTTTTAGACAATGACAGAAGAATATCGTTAGTTGAAGTACAATTAGTCTTTTCTAAGAGAGTAACAAATGTGGGAAATCGCAGTCTGGAAAAAGATGACAAAGAGGTGAAAGCTATGCCACTCAGTAACTATACAGTTAGCAGAAGAATAGACGAAATGAGTGAAGATATTGAAATACAACTTGTTGAAAACAAGAAAATTCTCAGTGCCAATGGATGAATCAATTTTGATGAGACAGTGAGGCTGTATTGATAACTTATGTATATATTTATAAAGGGGATTGTGCTGAAGAAATGTTATTCTGTAAATCATTAGAAAGCACCACTACCTCCAAAGATATATATAATTAGCTAAAAATTACTTAGATGTCAAATATATACCAATTTAAAATATAACATCTTGTGCCACCGATGATGCTCCTAATATTATAGACAAGAAAAATGGCTGCTTAAAATTGATGAAAGATGAAAATCCAGAAATGATTCTTGTGCACTGTGTTATTCACAGGGAAAACTTGGTAGCTAAAATAATTTTCGCCTGTTCTAAACGAAGTACTAAATTCGGTTATAAAGTGTATCAATGCTGTTAAAGCTAATGTCAAATGTGAGCTCTTCTTCATGCTATTTTGTGAAGAATAAAATGTAGACCATGTGAGACTTTTATTTCACACTGAAGTAAGATGGCTCTCGAAAGAGACCTGCTTGAAAAGATTTATGTAACAAGTTGATACTCTTATTGATTTTTTTAAGCGACAGACCTGAAAGGAAGTATCTGTTAACGGTCAATCGTAAAGTATTTGTGAGTTATCTAGCCGATATCTTTGAAAAACTAAATGTATTAAATAACCAACTTCAAGGAACAAATAAAACTCTTGTTGATGCAAAAGCAAAGATATTTGGTTTCATTACCTTTATTGAATTATGTCAGAAATATATTTGCAACAAAAAATTTGGAAAAGTTTCATTGGCTCAGAAATATGAAGTTACTGATACCATATACTTGTTATTGTCGATCATCTGAAAATTCTATCGGCTGATTTAAAGGAAAGATTTTTTATTTGAAACAAATTGATTTTCCAACTTGGATGTTGGCCAATGTTAGGTATTTGTCTAATATTTTAAATATGCAGTATCAAGAAAACTCTCAGAAATGCAAAATGATGAGTCAGTTAAAACTTCATTTAATATAAAAAAGAGCCATGGCATGAAAAGAAATTGGCTTGATGTAAAAAACGAGAAGACTTGAGACTGAAGCTAACTAAATTGGAACCTAACATAAAATATTTTTGCAGCATACATCAAGCGCAAGGATCTCACTAAGCGTAATTAATAAATAATTACTAATAATTAAAAAATATAGAAACATCTGTCCTTAAAATTTTTTCGTACATGAATTTCAGTTCTCCATTATATGTTTTGAAAAATTACTTACTGTGTTTTCTCAACAATTGCCTAGTGATTTTTTCCTAAAACCTATCATTAAGTTTCTACAGTGAACAATTCAATTTTTGGAAACTAAATTTTTTTGTATATCTTACATGATGATTTGGGGAGGAGGGCGAGCCCCAAATTTTTGAAAGTTTTTGGGTGGGCATGGCACAAAAAAGGTTGGGAAACACTGATATAAACGGTACGAGAGGGATTATTATTATGTATATTTTGAATTAATGAAAATCGTGGCATATCCTTTACAGGACGAGCCATCAACCACAGTAAACGAGTCTTTGGGATTTTCTAGGCACACTTATACGTTCAGTAGTTGCCATTGCTTTCGAACGGTGAGGTCTATTTTACCTTTGCAAAATCCCACGGAAACAAATTTGCTTCCAAACTTGCCCACCGTGGGGTTTGAACCAGGCACGCTTGGGTTTGTGATCGAGCTCACTACCGCTTGAGCTACAGACGCCACAATATATATAGATGGTTTTTTTCGTCTTTACAGACGGTAAATTTGTGTTATTTAATATAAGACAAAGATGAATGGAATTGTATGTCTGTCCCAATTGTTTGGAGATATCTGGACATCCTAATGGACTTGAAATTTGACAAGAAAATCGCTTTCAGATACGAAGAGGGAAAGATGATAAAACTGAACTATTTGTTCTTCTATAACCATATTCTCAACTTAACACGCATGGTCTTTTATATATATATATATATATATATATATATATATATATATATATATATATATAAGGCGCACTGGTCGAAATGATTAGAGCATCAGCTCATATTGGGGAGTTTTTTCTGTCGGGTGCGAAAGAACAGTATTGCTTACTTGAACAGTTTCACAGTGACTGCACTAGCAATGCGGCAATACATTTCTCACGCTCATGTCGTCCCTGTCCTACACCACATTAAAATGCGGTATTACACAGGTAGTAAAGAGTTTCAAAAATAATATTTTCCACACTGGCTTGATAGGCTTTGCTTTTCATAGCAATGCGAACGAAAATGTGTAATATGTACATCACAAACTTATGTACAAGCTAATATGTCTGAGAGTGGCAGTCTTTGCAAACATTTTTATTCAATCTTGCTAACAATGGTACCAACAATAAAAGTTTAACAAAAAAATGTTCATGGGAACGGATGAAAATAAAATATTGTTTTCAGGTTTTTGTTTTAATCATAACACATTTTGAATACTCCCTTTTTCATGCACACACATTTTAGCATTGTAAATAAGTTAAATGATTATGGTACAAAACCCTATTTCCGAATTACTAATAGATACAATTTTTGACAACATTGTGCTTTGACAACTGCTCATTATATAGCATGCAAATACACATCTGTTCCAAAGATCATAACATATTTTTTAAAATGTACTGTACGGGAAAAATGAACACAAACTGTTGTTGTTATATAGATGATCTATAGTTTATAAATAGTAAAAATTGTACATGATATTATATAAAATTAACTGCCCGACTGGTTACAGGGGTCCAAATTTGAAGGTAAAGAATAGAACCACTGTTACCTGCCATGCATATCGAAGAGGTGACTAAGGAGGTTTGGCTGAAATCGGATGCACATGTCCTAAACGTGTAGAAATATATGCGTTTAGGGCCTACCAAACCAATATGCAACGATACACGTTCTGTAAGATCAAACATATCACAAAGAGTGATTAAAATTGGTCGTAAAGAACGAACGCAAAGAAGAGGAAGAAGATTTAAAATTAACATAGTTCATTAAATTTTATAAAAGGTGATAATTGTGGAGAATTAATTTTTGGTTTGACAATTGCTTGCATTTATAAATGATAAAGTATCAAAAACCCAAATAGGTAACTTTACAAAGTACAACAACAGACTAATTTGACAAAAATTCCTTGGTCAAACTAAGATAATTTTGGCTGAAACTCAAGTTCTGTATATAAGAGTGAAGGCAACTAAAATGTGCTGCCATCTTCAGTCAAAGTCATTATTGTAAGCAACACCAGCTAGAAGTTTCTGATCAAATGCAGTTTTGACCAATGCTAACTTATCTGTTCAAATTAAATTATCTTTCTATTTTAACAACAAAAGTGTTCTATCATCAATACTGTAAATAACTGCAATGTTGTGTAAAATAATGAAGGAAAATAAATATATGTACTAGTTTTTGAGTGGAATCAGTGGTGTGAATTTTAAGCACCATAATTCATTAATTGTATATTCCATTACAATGTCACTATTTATCAAGTTGAAAATGTGGAAACTTAAACATGACTATTGTAAACACTGAAAGCTTTACTAGACTGGGGATTATTATATGCAAACTTTATACAGGTTATTACATAGGTAGTAATAATGGTCGTATAATGAGCGTCTGTAGCTCAAGCTGCAGTGAGCTCGATCACAAACCCAAGCGTACCTGGTTCAAACCCCACGGTGGGCAAGTTTGGAAGCAAATTCGTTTCCGTGGGATTTTTGCAATAGGTAAAAATAGACCTCACCGTTCAGAAAGCAATGGCAAACTACTGAATGTATAAGTGGTGCCTAGAAAATCAACGACTTGTTTATGTGGTTGATGGCTACATCCTTTAGGATATGCCACGATTTTCATTTCATAAAGATAATAAATGTATGTAGATATAAATATAGGTAGTATAATGGCTCACAAGGTGTGTTCTGAGCCTAGCCCTGCACTGACAGGGTTGGGATCGGCTAGTCTCTCTAGGAGGGGCGAAAAGTGAAAATTAGTAGCCTGCTGATGACCCTCAGAACACAAAAGTCAACCCCACCTCCCAGCGGTGTAGGCCGGAAACTTTGACCATGAGGTCAAGGCCAAGGTAAGGGCTAGGGAGATGGACTCCTAGCTCATTTTTTTTTTTTTGTAATGTCCTTCGGAGTTAACCAACAAAAATCTCGTGGAGTCTGGCCCTCAGACTTGTGATATCAGTGGATTTACCCTGATATCCAAGATCCAGACCCCAGCTATGGGCAAATAGCCCTACTGCCTTGTGGGAGCCTCGGGAGAGGCAATGGCTATGGGAGTAAACCCAAACAGAAAATCCGGAGGGAGCCCTAAGGCGGACAGGCATCAAGTGATGTCCTATCGGCAGCTCCTGCAACCGAGCTGATACCAGACGTCATGCTTGCACTCCTCTGGATCTATCAAGCGAGGTCAAGAGGGGTAGTTGACGCTGGGCACTCAGCTACTCCATAAAAATCGCCAGGCACGCACGGAGAGGTACTGGTGATTCAGCGCAAAACATACTACGTGACGCAAGACCTATTGTCTCCTGAGACAAAGAGGCCAATGATGAATGAGAACTCATAGATTTGATTGCTTTGAGAACAAATTTACTGAAGATGTAATCACTTTTGCTTAATATCATCAGCTGCAGGATTCTGTTCAGGATCTTTATTTTGTTATTTTGCAATAAAATGTGCATTGCAACTATAATTTACTTTGCTAAAAGCACTTGCTTAATATCACAGTAGTTACTCATTCTACATTCAGTTGTTTCATATAATATCATTTCAAAAAGAAAACTTGTTAAAATGTCACAATGCAATTTGTTTTCATGGTTGCAAAGCTACGCTCAGATCAGTCATTCAGTATTTAGATTAACTACTGCATCACTGTCATAAACAAGTGAGCTTGAAATTTACTCTTTATTTATGTTTTGATACATGTGCAATGTCAGTAATTTTGGCAAAATTGAGGGCATTGACTTGCAATTCAGAGTTGACATACAATATATGATTTTCAAAAACTGTGTACATGGCAGTCACTTAGATAATGAATCTTCTTCTTCTGCATTCTCACTAGATTGGGATTTTGGATTCTCTAATAAAGGCAGCCATCTGCCTCAAATTATCAGCCACGCCATAGTTTGTCTTGGACGCTGGTGTAAGTGGTCCACCTGTTTCTTCTCAAGTCTGTATACTGGGGGCAGTTCTGTAGGATATAATTCCTATGATTTCTACTTCCCTGTTTGTGCTGACCTCTTCCCGTAGTAAGTTTTGGCCATCCTCGTGATGGTAGGTCTGACATTCTTACTGCATGGCTAAATCTCTGAGGCAGATTGGCGACCGTAGAATCTGTTATCCCATTTCTTATTGTGAGGGGTTGTTGCACCATGTTATGCTTCTTACGGCCTGGTGCATCTGTTTTCTGCAAGCATTTGTTTAGGGTTAGCATTCTCTAGCGGATACGTGCATCCGGTTTCACAAACCTCTTTAGTCGCCTCTTACGACATGCATGGCAGGTAACTGTGGTTCTACTCTTTACACCCCAAATTTGGCCCCCGGGTAACCACTTGGACGAGATAATGAATAACATGTGCCTCAGCAGAACTGTATATTTCTACATTTAACCGATCAACATTCTGCTAGCTGGAACTATTTCCATGTGTAATCAGTCATAAGGAAATGTGACAAGCAGATAGTGTTCAAAATTCCATATAGGTTGTCACTGCATTCTTTACTCTTACAGATGCATCTGTAGCTCAAGCAGCAGTGAGCTCGATTCCCACCCAAGCGTACCTGGTTCAAACTCCGTGGTGGACAAGTTGGAAGCAAATTAGTTTCCGTGGGATGTCAACTATGTGAATTACAACCCTCTCACTATAGGCGGCAAATGCATACTTTGAGCTTAGATATGCACAGTATTATTATCCACCAGCAAAGAAGGTTTGGAAAATCTAATCATGATGATCAAGAAACATAGTGAAGAGCAACATCTATATTTGAATACACAAAAATCAAAAATCATGTAAACTGACAAAGCAAAAGTCTCACCTAACATCCAAATAGACAACGAAGAACTCCAATGTGTAGAGAGTTACGAATATCTGGGCTCAATAATTAACAATAATGGTGACTGCTCCAAAGAGATCTCAAGAAGATTAGCAATAGCAATCAAGAAGTTAAACACAATGAAGAACATGTGGCAAAGCACCAGCAAAATACTCAAAAATATTGAGAGCATGAATTTTCCCAATGGCTACTTACGGTTTTGAATCATGGACTATTACACAAAAATTAAGAACGAAAATCCAGTCCTTCAAACTAAATGCTACAGAAAGATCCTACGAATACCATGGACAAAAAGAAAGAAAGAACACACATGTCCTGAAAGAACTAAATGTTAAAGAGAATTGGCTGATAAACAACATACTATACAGAAAAAATTACATACTTTGGTCACATCAAGCGTCACGATGGCCTGGAAAGAACAATACTAGAGGGCAGGGTCCGAGGACGAGAGGCAGACCAAGAAGAAGATGGCTACATGATATTAAAGAAACCATGAACATGACCATTGACGAAGTGGGTGAACTGGCAAGAGACAGAGTGAATTTCAGATGCTGCAAAAGAGCAGTCCCAAAGGATCACACCTTGATGATGATGATGATGGATTTTCACAAAGGAAAAATAGACCTCACTGTTCAGAAAGCGTT
>JADZMA010000566.1:0-32875 GCA_020796225.1 Arion vulgaris | reverse complement strand
GGGATGTCTTCTATCCCCTTGTTGTTCTTGACAATGAACAGGATTATGAGACCACGATAAACTAACACCGAAATGGAATCAATGGACTCTGATAAAAGCAACTAGATGATCTGGACTTCGCTGATGATATAGCCCTTTTGCCACTTGCACAAAATCAGATGCAGGATAAGCTAAACACATTGAATCAAAGGTCCCAGCAACTGGGCCTGAACATTCGCAAGGAAGACAAAGATGGCTGAGAATTAACCAAGCAAACGACAACTCAGTCTCCTGGAAATCCCACTTCAGAAGGTAGAATCATATACACATATTTAGAGCACTTAACAGCCAGACAAAAGAAATTGGAACAGATAGAATGTTAAAATAAGAATACAGAACAAGAGGGCTATCATTTGCTGAAACATTTGGAAGTCCCAAAGAAATCAAATCTAGAAAAAATTCCGGATATGATATTTGCTTTCTAATATAAAGCAGTTCTACTGTATGGGTCAGAAACATGAGAACAACTAAAACAATAGCGCATAAATTGCAAACGTTCATCAACTGGTGTCTGCGCAGATGAGAATCTAGATGGTGTGATAGGGTCTGGAAGCCAGGAACTATGGAGAACAAGACGGGTCAGTGAACAGAACAGGTTAAAAAGACGCTGGCGCTCGTCAGGATACCCACTACAAAAAACCGGAGGGAATATATAAGAAAGTCATGCCTGGAACCCTGAGGGCATGAAGAAAGAAAGGCCGAGAAATACATGGGGCAGATTTGGAGGTGGAGATCAACAATAAGAAGAGCTGGAGGGCTGGGAGATGGCTAGAGATAGGAAGACTTGCGCCATGGGTTGGTTGAGGCCTATGCCCCAACCCTGGGTAAGAGCAAGAAGGAGAGATAGTGAGACGCACACGCATTTTAGAATTATAGATATCGATTGTGTTTAATGTGTCTCTATTTACTGTAAATATTATCATAATGTAATTGTTTAACATGTTTTAATTCATGTGTATTTACAATTGGTAATGCTTTCCTCTAGAACAAATGTGGTTACGACTTCAGTTTTGTCTATGTTTATTTTTATGTTATATTCATCACATATTGGCTTCAAAGTCTGTTATTATCTTCTTGTAACTGTGCTTTTACTTTGAGAGATATCAAGTCTTGTGTCAAAACAAATATGATTCACTTTGGAACTTCTCAAAGTCTTCTTCCTTGGTGTTAGATATTTGACAGATTTTAAAATAACTATGTTGTAAACAGTGTTGATAGTATGCATCATTGCCTTACTTCAGAGTTAATGTGAAGCAATAAGCAGAACTGTGGATTGTTCTACTTGTATACTGATATATATCTACAATAGCAACTTTTGCATTTTTAATAAGTTGTCGTTAACCCAATAGTTAATGATATTGGGTAATGAGATATTGATATAGTTGGAGGAGATGGAAAATATATTAACACATATCCAATATGGGCTCATGGTTATTTTCTTACCCAGAGTATTAGATATGCACCTGACCCTAGCAGAAATGGCCGAGAGGCACAGTTTCATATGTACTTGACTCAAGGATACAGTAAGTGCTCCTTGCGTAGTTGATTTTGAGAACTAAAATGTCATTGAGTCAATGGTTTGTACGTGTGTTGAAATTATGATTAAGAAGATAGTAGGTAGGGAACAATGATTTATTCTTATAGTGAACACAGACCCAGCTGGGATGGCAGAAAGAGAAGAGAGAGTGAAAGAAGAGAGATATAGTGAACCACAGTAACTGGGACTGGAACTGAGAAAGAAGAGGAGAGAAGAAGAGATGTAGTGAACACGGACAACTGGGACAAGACAGAGAAAGAAAGAGAAGAAGAGAGGATTGAGCATTGATTACAGTAGTTATTACTAAGAACAATATAGTTGATATACACCATGTAATAATTGAATAATGATGTAGTCTTTATTAATAGTTAATTCGGAAGTATTTGTATTAATGACGAGTTGGTGTTAATAATGCTGATATAGTTATAATTTTGTTATTTTAGAATTCATTATTTCTATCTATTTATTTCATCGTTATTATCCCGTTTGATATAGTACTAAAGATTTCCACTAAAGATTTTCATTTTGTTTTCTTATATCTTTCTATTTATTTCATCGTTGTATCCGTTGATAATCGTACTAAAATTCTATAAAGATTTTCATTTTTATTGTTATATTATCTTTCTAGCTATATTATTGTGTCGTATCCGTTTGATACTGGTGCTAAAGATTTTCCACTAAAGGTTTTCATTTTATTGTTATGTTATCTTTCTATTTATTTTATTGTCGTATCCCGTTTGATACACCTAGTACTAAAATTTCCACTAAAGATTTTCATTTTATTGTTATATTTATCTTCTATTTATTTTATTGTCGTATCCTTTTGATACTCGTACTAAAGATTTCACTAAAAGTTTCATTTATTGTTATGTTATCTTTCTATTTATATTATTGTCGTATCCGTTTATTTTAATTACTTTAAGATTTCACTAAGATTTTCATTTTTATTGTGGAAGTGTTATCTTTCTATTTATTTTTATTGTCATGTGTTTGATACTAGTACTAAAGATTTCACAAAGATTTTCATTTTTATTGTTATATTTATCTCTATTTATTTATCGTTATCGTTGATACTAGTACAAGATTTCCACTAAAGATTTTCATTTTTATTTGTTATATTTATCTTTCTATTATTTCATCATTTATGTCCATTTGATACTAGTACTAAAGATTTCCACTAAAGATTTTCATTTTGATTGTTATGTTATCTTTCTATTTATTTCATCGTTGTATCGTTTGTCTCGTATAAAAGTTCCACTAAGTTTTCATTTTTATTGTTATGTTATCTTTCTATTTGTTCATCGTTATTATCGTTTGATCTATGTATAAGATTTCCACTAAAGATTTTCATTTTTTGATGTTATGTTATCTTTCTATTATTTCATCGTTGTATCATTTAGTACTAGTACCTAGGAATTTCACTAAGATTTTCATTTTGTTGTTATGTTATCTTTCTATTTATTTTATTGTCATCACATTTGATACTGATACTAAAATTTCCACTAAAGATTTTCTATTTTATTGTTATATTATCTTTCTATTTATTTCATCATTTGTATCCGTTTGATACTCGTACTAAGGAATTTCCTAAAGATTTTGTTTTATTGTTATATTTATCTTTCTATTTATTTCATCGTTGTATCGTTTTGATATAATACTAAAGATTTCCACTAAAGATTTTCATTTTATTGTTATGTTATCTTTCTATTTATTTCATCGTTGTATCCCATTTGATACTAGTACTAAAGATTTCCACTAAAGATTTTCATTTTTGTTGTTTATGTTATCTTTCTCTTATTAATGTTCTTATCCCGTTGATACTAGTACTAAAGATTTCACTAAAGATTTTCATTTTGATTGTTGTCTTATCTTTCCATTTTATTTCATCGTTGTATCCCGTTTGATACTCGTACTAAAATTTCCTAAAGATTTTCATTTTTATTGTTATATTATCTTTCTATTTCTTTCATCGTCGTATCTCGTTTTGATACTAGTACTAAAGATTTCCATAAGATTTTCATTTTTATTTATTATATTTATCTTTCTATTTATTTCATCGTTGTATCCCGTTTGATACTATTACTAAAGATTTCCACCTAAAATTTTTCATTTTTATTTGACATATTTATCTTTCTATTTATTTCATCGTTGTATCCCGTTTGATAATCGTACTAAAGATTTCTACTAAAGATTTCATTTTTATTGATATGTTTATCTTTCTATTTATATTGTCATGTCCGTTGATACTAGTACTAAAGATTTCCACCTAAAGATTTTCATTTTATTATTATATTATCTTTCTATTTATTTTATTGTCGTATCGTTTGATACTATGGTACTAAAGATTTCCACTAAAGATTTTCATTTTATTATTTATATCTTTATATTTATTTTATTGTCGTATCCTTTTGATACTCGTATAAAGATTTCCACTAAAGATTCATTTTTATTGTTATATTATCTTTCTATTTATATTATTGTCGTATCGTTTGATACTAGTACTAAGATTTCCACTAAAGATTTTCATTTTTATTGTGATGTTATCTTTCTATTTATTTTATTGTCATTATCCGTTTGATACTAGTATAAGATTTCCACTAAAGATTTTCATTTTATTATGTTATCTTTCTATTTATTTCATCGTTGTATCCCGTTTGATACTAGTACTAAAGATTTCCACTAAAGATTTTCATTTTATTGTTATGTTATCTTTCTATTTATTTCATCGTTATATCCCGTTTGATACTAGTACTAGGAATTTCCATAAAGATTTTCATTTTGTTGTTATATTTATCTTTCTATTTATTTCATCGTTGTATCTCGTTGATACTCGTACTAAGAGAGTTCCACTAAAGATTTTCATTTTATTGTTATATTTATCTTTCTATTTATTTCATCATTGTATCCCGTTTGATATCGTACTAAAATTTCATAAATTTTCATTTTGATGTTATATTATCTTTCTATTATTTCATCGTTTATATCCGTTTTGATACTAATACTAAAATTCCTAAGATTTTCATTTTGTTGTTATGTTATCTCTATTTATTTTATTATCATGTCATTTGATACAGTACTAAAATTCCACTAAAGATTTTCATTTTATTGTTATATTATCTTTCTATTTATTTTGTCATTGTATCCCGTTTTGATACTTTCGTGCTAAGATTTCCACTAAGATTTTCATTTTTATTGTTATGTTATCTTTCTATTTATATTATTGTCGTATCCGTTTATTTAATTGCTACAAAATTTCCACTAAAGATTTTCATTTTATTGTTATATTATCTTTCTATTTATTTTATTGTCGTATCATTTGATGCAGTATAAAGATTTCCACTAAAGATTTTCATTTTATTGTTCTGTATCTTTCTATTATTTTCATCATTGTATCTCGTTTGATACTAGTACTAGGAATTTCCACTAAAGATTTTCATTTTTATTGTTGTATTTATCTTTCTATTTATTTCATCATTGCATCGTTTTGATATAGTACTAAAAAGATTTCCTAAAGATTTTCATTTTTGTTATGTTATCTCTGTTTATTTTATTGTCATGTCTACGTTTTGATACTAGTACTAAAGATTTCACTAAATATTTTCATTTTGTTGTTATGTTATCTTTCTATTTATTTTCATCGTTGTATCTCATTTGATACTCGTACTAAAGTTCCACTAAAATTTTCATTTATTATTTATATATCTCTATTATTTCTTGTTATCGTTTGATATCGTATAAAATTTCCACTAAAGATTTTCATTTTTATTGTTATATTATCTCTTTCTATTTATTTCATCGTTGTATCCCGTTTGATACTCATACTAAAAGATTTCCACTAAATTTTCCATTTTGTTGTTATGTTATCTTTCTGTTATTTCATCGTTATCGTTGATACTAGTACTAAGATTTCCACTAAAGATTTTCATTTTATTGTTATGTTATCTTTCTATTTATTTCATCGTTGTATCCCGTTTGATACTAGTACTAAAGATTTCCACTAAAGATTTTCATTTTGATGTTATATTATCTTTCTATTTTATTTCATCGTTGTATCCGTTTGATACTAATACTAAATATTTCCACTAAAATTTTCCTTTTATTTATTATGTTATCTTTCTATTTATTTCATCGTTGTATCCCGTTTGATAATCGTACTAAAGATTTCTACTAAAGATTTTCATTTTATTGTTATGTTGTCTTCTATTTATATTATTATCATATCCGTTTGATACTAGTACTAATTTCCACTAAAAAGATTTTATGCATTTTATTATTATGTTATCTTTCTATTTATTTTATTGTCGTATCACGTTTGATACTATAGTACTAAAAATTTTCCACTAAGTCTTTCATTTTATTATTATATTATCTCTATTTTATTTTGTGTCGTATCCTTTTGTCCTCGTACTAAAGATTTCCACTAAGATTTTCATTTTTATTTAACATGTTATCTTTCTATTTATATTATTGTCGTATCCCGTTTGATACTAGTACCTAAAAGATTTCCACTAAAGTTTCATTTTTATTGTTATATTTATCTTTCTATTTATTTTATTGTCACGTATCCCGTTTGATACTAATTAATTCCACTAAAGTCTATTTATTATTATCTATCTTTCTTTATTTCCATCGTTGTATCCGTTTTGATACTAGTACTAAGATTTCCACACACCATTTTTATTATTATATTATCTTTCTATTTATTTCATCGTTGTATCCGTTTGATACTAGTACTAAGATTTCCACTAAAGATTTTCATTTTTGTTGTTATGTATCTTATTTATTTCATCATTGTATCTCGTTTGATACTCGTACTAAAGTTCCACTAAGATTTTCATTTTATTGTTATGTTATCTTTCTATTTTGTTTCATCGTTTGTCCCGTTTAGATTATCGTACTAAAAGTTCCACTAAAGATTTCATTTTTATTATTATATTTATCTTTCTATTTATATCATCGTTGTATCCCGTTTGATACTCGTACTAAAGATTTCCACTAAAGATTTTTCATTTTGTTGTTATGTTATCTTTCTATTTTATTTCATCGATTGTATCCCGTTTGATACTAGTACTAAAGATTTCCACTAAAATTATCATTTTGATTGTTATGTTATCTTTCTTTATTTCATCATTGTATCCGTTTGATACTCGTACCTAAGATTTCCACTAAATATTTTTCATTTTTATTGTTATGTTATCTTTCTATTTATTTTATTGTTGTATCCCGTTTGATACTAGTACTAAAGATTTCCACTAATGATATTCATTTTCAGTGTTTATATTATCTTACTATTCTTCTCATCCATTGTATCCCGTTTGATGCAGTACTAAGATTTCCACTAAAGATTTTCATTTTTATTTGTTATATTTATCTTTCTATTTGTTTCATCGTTGTATCCCGTTTGATACTCGTACTAAGATTTCCACTAAAGATTTTCCATTTTTGTTGTTATATTATCTTTCTTTATTTCTCATTTGTATCCACGTTTGATACTAGTGCTAAAGATTTCCACTAAAGATTTTCATTTTGAAGTTGTTATGTTATCTGTCTATTTATTTCATCGTTATCCCGTTTGATACTAGTACTAAAGATTCCACTAAAGATTTTCATTTTGATGTTATATTATCTTTTCTATTTATTTCATCGTTGTATCCCGTTTGATACTAGTACTAAAGATTTCCACTAAAGATTTTCATTTTGATTGTTATGTTATCTTTCTATTTATTTCATCGTTGTATCTCGTTTGATACTCGTACTAAGAAGTTCCACTAAAATTTCATTTTTATTGTTATCTTATCTTTCTATTTATTTCATCGATTGTATCCCGTTTGATACTCGTATAAATTTCCATAAAGATTTTCATTTTATTGTTATATTTATCTTTCTATTTATTTCATCATTGTATCCCGTTTGATACTAGTATAAAATTTCACCAAAAATTTTCATTTTGATTATTATATTTATCTTTCTATTTTATTTCATCATTGTATCCGTTTGATACTCGTACTAAGATTTCCACTAAAGATTTTCATTTTATTGACATATTATCTTTCTATTTATTTTATTATTTATCGTTTTGATACTGTACTAAGATTTCCACTAAAGATTTTCATTTTGATGTTATATTATCTTTCTATTTATTTCATCGTTGTATCCCGTTTGATACTAGTACTAAAGATTTCCACTAAAGATTTTTCATTTTGTTGTTTATATATTTATCTTTCTATTTATTTCATCATTGTATCCATTTGATACTCTGTACTAAGATTTCCTAAAGATTTTCATTTTTGTTGTTATGTTTATCTTCTATTTATTTTCATCGTTGTATCGTTTGATACTAGTACTAAAAATTTCCACTAAGATTTTCATTTGATTGTTATATTATCTTTCTATTTATTTCATCATTGTATCCATTTGATACAGTACTAAAATTTCTACTAAAGATTTTCATTTTGATGTTATATTTATCTTTCTATTATTTCATCGTTGTATCCAGGCATTTAGTACTAAAATTTCCACTAAAGATTTTCCATTTTGTTGTTGCATATTATCTTTCTATTTATTTCATCGTTGTATCGTTTGATAATCGTACTAAATATTTCTACTAAAGATTTTCATTTTTATTGTTATGTTATCTTTCTATTTATATGTGTCTATTATCCCGTTTGATACTGTACTTCAAAGATTTCCACTAAAGATTTTCATTTTTATTGTTATATTATCTTTCTATTTATTTTTATTGTCATTATCACGTTTGATACTAAGTACTAAAAATTTCCACTAAAGATTTTCATTTTAATTGTTTATGTTATCTTTCTATTTATTTATTGTCGTATCATACACTGATACTCGTACTAAAGATTTTCACTAAAGATTTTCATTTTATTGTTATATTATCTTTCTATTTATGTATTGTCGTATCCGTTTGATACTAGTACTAAGATTTCCACTAGATTTTCATTTTATTGTTATGTTATCTTTCTATTTATTTTATTGTCGTATCCCGTTTGATCTTTAGTACTAAGATTTCCTAAAGATTTTCATTTTATTGTGTATATTATCTTCTATTTATTTCATCGTTGTATCCCGTTTGATCACACCAGTATAAAATTTCCACTAAGATTTTCTCATTTTATTATTATATTACATCTTCTCTATTATTTCATCGTTGTATCCGTTTGATACTAGTACTAAAGATTTCCACTAAGAATTTTCATTTTTGTTGTTATGTTATCTCTATTTATTTCATCGTTGTATCTCGTTTTGATACTCATGCAAAGTTACATAAGATTTTTCATTTTATTGTTATGTTATCTTTCTATTTATTTCATCGTTGTATCCCATTTGATACTCATACTAAAGATTTCCACTAAGATTTTCATTCTTATTGTTATATTTATCTTCTCTATTTGACTTTATCATTCATATCCGTTCATTCTCGTACTAAAGATTTCCACTAAGATTTTCATTTTTGTTTATTATATTTATCTTTCTATTTATTTCATCGTTGTATCCCGTTTTGATACTAGTACTAAAATTTCCACACTAAAAATTTTCATTTTAGTTATTGTATATTATCTTTCTATTTATTTCATCATTTGTCCATTTGATATATTACTAAAAATTTCCACTAAAGATTTTCATTTTATTATTATATTTATCTTTCTATTTATTTTAATATTGTATCCCATTTATTACTAGTACTAAAGATTTTCACTAAAGATTTTCATTTTGATGTTATGTATCTTTCTATTTATTCATCATTGTATCCCGTTTGATACTAGTACTAAAGATTTCCACTAAAGATTTTCATTTTGTTGTTATATTATCTTTCTATTTATTTCATCGTTGTATCCCGTTTGATAATCATTACTAAAGATTTCTACTAAGATTTTCATTTTTATTGTTATGTTATCTTTCTATTTATATTATTGTCATTATCCGTTTGATCTAAATATAAATTCTAAAGATCCCTCATTTATTGTTATGTTATCTTTCTTTATTTTATTGTCGTATCCCGTTTGATACTAGTACTAAAATTTCCATAAAGATTTTTCATTTTTATTGTTATGTATCTTTCTATTTATTTTATTATTGTCGTATCCCGTTTGATACTCGTACTAGGAATTTACTAAAGATTTTCATTTTTATTGTTATGTTATCTTTTCTATTTATATTATTGTCGTATCGTTTTGATACTAGTATAAATTCCACTAAAGATTTTCATTTTTATTGTTATATTATCTTTCTATTTATTTTATTGTCGTATCCGTTTGATACTAGTACTAAGATTTCCACTAAGATTTTCATTTTTATTGTTATGTTATCTTTTTCTATTTTATTTCATCATTTGTATCCGTTTGATACTAGTACTAAAGATTTCACTAAAGATTTTCATTTTATTTATTTATATTATCTTTCTTTATTTCATCATTGTATCCGTTTGATACTAGTACTAAAGATTTCATAAGATTTTCATTTATTGTTTATATTATCTATTTATTTTATTGTCGTATCCCGTTTGATACTAGTACTAAAGATTTCCACTAAAGATTTCATTTTTTGTTGTTATGTTATCTTTCTATTTATTTCATCGTTGTATCTCGTTTGATACTCGTCTAAAAGATTTCACTAAAGTTTTCATTTTATTATGTTATCTTTCTCTTTATTTCATGATTGTATCCATTTGATACTCGTACTAAAGATTTCCACTAAAGATTTTCATTTTGTTGTTATATTATCTTTCTATTATTTCATCATTGTATCCGTTTGATACTAGTACTAAAATTTCCACCTAAAGATTTTTCATTTTTATTGTTATGTTATCTTTCTTTATTTCATCGTTGTATCCCGTTTTGATACTCATTACTAAGATTTCCACTGAATTTTCATTTTTGTTGTTATATTTATCTTTCTATTTATTTCATCGTTGTATCCCGTTTTGATACTAGTACTAGGAATTTCCACACTAAAGATTTTCATTTTGATTGTTATATTATCTTTCTATTTATTTTCATCATTTGTATCGTTTGATACTTTAGTACTAAAGATTTCCACTAAAGATTTTCATTTATTATTATATTTATCTTTCTATTTATTTTATTATGTATCCCGTTTTGATACCTAGTATAAAATTTCCACTGAATTGCCTACCATTTTGTATTATATTATCTTTCTATTTATTTCATCGTTGTATCCCGTTTGATACTTCATTTAAAATTTCCACTAGGAATTTTATTTTATTATTATGTTATGCCTATTTATTTCATCATTGTATCCCGTTTGATACTCATTACTAAATTCCACTGAATTTTCATTTTATTGTTATGCTATCTTTCTATTCATTTATTGTCGTATCCCATTTGATACTAGTACTAAAGATTTCACTAAAAGATTTTTCATTTTTATTGTTATGTTATCTTTCTATTTATTTCATCGTTGTATCGTTCAGTACTGAAACATAAAGATTTCCACTAAAGATTTTCATTTTTATTGTTATATTGTACTTTCTATTTTATTTCATCGTCGTATCCATTTGATACTCGTACTAAAATTTCCTAAAGATTTTCATTTTTATTGTTATGTTATCTTTCTGTTTATTTCATCATCGTATCATTTGAAGATACTCATGCTAAAGATTTCCACTAAAAATTTTCATTTTGTTGTTATGTTATCTTTCTATTTATTTCATCATCGTAGCCCGTTTGATACTGTACTAAAGATTTCCACTAAAGATTTTCATTTTTTGTTATGTTATCTTTCTATTTATTTCATCGTTGTATCCCGTTTGATACTAGTACTAAGATTTCACTAAAGATTTTCATTTTTGTTGTTATGTTATCTTTCTATTTATTTCATCGTTGTATCCCGTTTGATACTAGTACTAAAAATTTCCACTAAAGATTTTCATTTTTATTGTTATGTTATCTTTCTATTTATTTTATTGTTGTATCACGTTGATACTCGTACTAGGAATTTCCACTAAAGATTTTCATTTTTGTTGTTATGTTATCTTTCTATTTATTTCATCGTTGTATCCCGTTTGGTACTAGTACTAAAGATTTCCACTAAAGATTTTCATTGTTATTGTTATGTTATATTTCTATTTATTTCATCGTTGTATCCCGTTCGATACTCGTACTAAAGATTTCCACTAAAGATTTTCATTTTTATTGTTACGTTATCTTTCTATTTATTATAGTGTCGTATCCCGTTTGATACTAGTACTAGGAATTTCCACTAAAGATTTTCATTTTTGTTGTTATGTTATCTTTTCTATTTATTTCATCGTCGTATCCGTTTGATGCTACGTACTAAAGATTTCCACTAACGATTTTTCATTTTTGTTGTTTGTTATCTTTCGTATGTT
Organism: Arion vulgaris; assembly: GCA_020796225.1. Taxonomy (NCBI): domain Eukaryota; kingdom Metazoa; phylum Mollusca; class Gastropoda; order Stylommatophora; family Arionidae; genus Arion; species Arion vulgaris. Next base: position 20,930 of record JADZMA010000566.1, on the reverse strand, counting down.
ATTGTCGTATCCGTTTTGATACTAGTACTAAAGATTTCCACTAAAGATTTTCATTTTATTGTTATGTTATCTTTCTATTTATTTCATCGTTGTATCCCGTTTGATACTAGTACTAAAAATTTCCACTAAAGATTTTCATTTTTATTTTTATGTTATCTTTCTATTTATTTCATCGTTGTATCCCGTTTGATACTAGTACTAAAGATTTCCACTAAAGATTTTCATTTTATTGTTATGTTATCTTTCTATTTATTTTATTGTATTATCCCGTTTGATACTAGTACTAAAGATTTCCACTAAGATTTTTCATTTTATTGTTATGTTATCTTTCTATTTATTTCATCGTTGTATCCCGTTTGATACTCATTACTAAAGATTTCCACTAAAGATTTTCATTTTTTTTTTTTGTTGTTATGTTTATCTTTCTTTATTTCATCGTTGTATCCCGTTTGATACTAGTACTAAAGATTTCCACTAAAGATTTTCATTTTTGTTGTTATGTTATCTTTCTATTTATTTCATCGTTGTATCCCGTTTGATACTCGTACTAAAGATTTCCACTAAAGATTTTCATTTTTATTGTTATGTTATCTTTCTATTTATTTCATCGTCGTATCTCGTTTGATACTAGTATAAATTCCACTAAAGATTTTCATTTTGTTGTTATGTTGTATCTTTCATATTTATTTCATCGTTGTATCGTTTGATATACTCGTACTAAAGATTTCCACTAAATTTTCATTTTTGTTTGTTTGTTATCTTTCTATTTATTTTATTGTCGTATCCCGTTTGATACTAGTACTAAAGATGTCCACTAAAGATTTTCATTTTATTGTTATGTTATCTTTCTATTTATTTCATCGTTGTATCACGTTTGATACTAGTACTAAAGATTTCCACTAAAGATTTTCGTTTTATTGTTATGTTATCTTTCTGTACATTTTATTGTCGTATCCCGTTTGATACTCGTACTAATGATTTCCACTAAGATTTACCATTTTTATTGTTATGTTATCTTTCTATTTATTGTATTGTCGTATCCCGTTTACGGTACTGGTACTAAAGATTTCACTAAGATTTTTCGATTTTTTGTTATATTATCTTTCTGTTATTTCATCGTCGTATCCCGTTTGATACTCGTCTAAAGATTTCCACTAAAGATTTTCATTTTATTGTTATGTTATCTTTCTATTTATTTCATCGTTGTATCGTTTGATACTCATACTAAAGATTTCCACTAAAGATTTTCATTTTTATTGTTATGTTATCTTTCTATTTTTTTCATCGTTGTATCCCGTTTGATACTCGTACTAAAGATTTCCACTAAGATTTTCTGTTTTGTTGTTATGTTATCTTTCTATTTATTTTCATCGTTGTATCCGTTTGGTACTAGTACTAAAGATTTCCACTAAGATTTTCATTTGTATTGTTATATTTATCTTTCTATTTATTTTCATCGTTGTATCCCGTTTTGATACTCGTACTAAAGATTTCCACTAAAGATTTTAATTTTTTATTGTTATGTTATCTTTCTATTTATTTTATTGTCGTATCCCGTTTTGATACTAGTGCTAAAGATTTCCACTAAAGTTTTCATTTTTATTGTTATGTTATCTTTCTATTTATTTTATTGTTGTATCCCGTTTGATACTAGTACTAAGATTTCCTAAAGATTTTCATTTTTATTGTTATGTTATCTTTCTATTTATTTTATTGTCGTATCCCGTTTGATGCTAGTACTAAGTTTCACTAAAGATTTTCATTTTTATTGTTATGTTATCTTTCTATTTATTTAATCATTTGTATCCCGTTTGATACTCGTACTAAAGATTTCCACTAAAGATTTTCATTTTTATTGTTATGTTATCTTTCTATTTATTTTATTGTCGTATCCCGTTTGATGCTAATTCAAAGATTTCCACTAAGATTTTCATTTTTATTGTTATGTTATCTTTCTATTTATTTCATCGTTGTATCCGTTTGATACTCATTACTAAAGATTTCCACTAAAGATTTTCATTTTTGTTGTTATGTTATCTTTCTATTTATTTCATCGTTGTATCCCGTTTGATACTCGTACTAAAGATTTCCACTAAAGATTTTCATTTTATTGTTATGTTATCTTTCTATTTATTTTTATTGTCGTATCGTTTGATACTAGTACTAAAGATTTCCACTAAAGATTTTCATTTTTATTGTTATGTTATCTTTCTATTTATTTTATTGTTGTATCCCGTTTGATACTAGTACTAAAGATTTCATAAGATTTTCATTTTATTGTTATGTTATCTTTCTATTTATTTTATTGTCGTATCCGTTTGATATAGTACTAAAGATTTCCACTAAAGTTTTCATTTTATTGTTATGTTATCTTTCTAATTATTTTATTGTCGTATCCCCGTTTTGATACTAGTACTAAAGATTTCCACTAAAGATTTTCATTTTTGTTGTTATGTTATCTTTCTATTTATTTCATCGTCGTATCCCGTTTGATACTCGTACTAAAGATTTCTTACTAGGAATTTTCATTTTTATTGTTATGTTATCTTTCTATTTATTTCATCGTTGCCTCCCGTTTGATGCTCGTACTAAAAGATTTCCACTAAAGATTTTCATTTTATTGTTATGTATCTTTCTGTTTGTTCATCGTTGTATCCCGTTTGATACTCTATTACTAAAATTTCCACTAAAAGATTTTCATTTTATTATTTATGTTATCTTTCTATTTATTTCATCGTTGTATCCGTTTGATGACTCTATGCTAATTTCCACTAAAGATTTCATTTTGTTGTTATATTTATCTTTCTATTTATTTCATCATTGTATCCCGTTTGGTACTAGTACTAAAGATTTCCACTAAAGATTTTCATTTTATTGTTATGTTATCTTTCTATTTATTTCATCGTTGTATCCCATTTGATACTAGTACTAAAGATTTCCACTAAAGATTTTTTCATTTTGTTGTTATATTTATCTTTCTATTTATTTCATCGTTTGCCCGTTTGATACTAGTACTAAAGATTTCCACTAAAGATTGTCATTGTTATTGTTATGTTATATTTCTATTTATTTCATCGTTGTATCCCGTTCGATACTCGTACCTAAGATTTCCACTAAAGATTTTCATTTTTATTGTTACGTTATCTTTCTATTTATTATAGTGTCATTATCCCGTTTGATACTAGTACTAAGAATTTCCACTAAAGATTTTCATTTTTGTTGTTATGTTATCTTTCTATTTATTTCATCGTCGTATCCCGTTTGATACTCGTACTAAAGATTTCCACTAAAGATTTTCATTTTTGTTGTTTTGTTATCTTTCTATTTATGTTATTGTCGTATCCCGTTTGATACTAGTACTAAAGATTTCCACTAAAGATTTTCATTTTATTGTTATGTTATCTTTCTATTTATTTCATCGTTGTATCCCGTTTGATACTAGTACTAAAGATTTCCACTAAAGATTTTCATTTTTATTGTTATGTTATCTTTCTATTTATTTCATCGTTGTATCCAGTTTGATACTAGTACTAAAGATTTCCACTAAAGATTTTCATTTTATTGTTATGTTATCTTTTTTTCTATTTATTTACATTGTCGTATCCCGTTTGATACTAGTACTAAGATTTCTACTAAAATTTTCATTTTATTGTTATGTTATCTTTCTATTTATTTCATCGTTGTATCCGTTTGATACTCATGCTAAAGATTCCACTAAAGATTTTCATTTTTGTTATGTTATCTTTCTGTTATTTCATCGTTGTATCCCGTTTGATACTAGTACTAAATTTCCACTAAGATTTTCATTTTGTTGTTATGTTATCTTTCTATTTATTTCATCGTTGTATCCCGTTTGATACTCGTACTAAAGATTTCCACTAAAGATTTTCATTTTTATTGTTATGTTATCTTTCTATTTATTTCATCAAATGTGTTTGATACTAGTATAAATTTCCACTAAAGATTTTTCATTTTGTTGTTATGTTATCTTTCTATTTATTTCATCGTTGTATCCCGTTTGGTCTCGTATAAGATTTCCACTAAAGATTTTCATTTTTATTTGTTTTGTTATCTTTCTATTTATTTTATTGTGGTATCCGTTTGATACTAATTACTAAGATGTCCACTAAAGATTTTCATTTTTATTGTTATGTTATCTTTCTATTTATTTCATCGTTGTATCCCGTTTGATACTAGTACTAAAGATTTCCACTAAAGATTTTCATTTTTATTGTTATGTTATCTTTCTATTTATTTTATTGTCGTATCCCGTTTGATGCAGGTACTAAAGATTTCCACTAAGATTTAATTTTTATTGTTATGTTTATCTTTCTATTTATTTCATCGTTGTATCGTTTGATACTCGTACTAAGATTTCCACTAAAGATTTTCATTTTTGTTGTTATGTTATCTTTCTATTTATTTCATCGTTGTATCCCGTTTGATACTAGTACTAAAGATTTCCACTAAAGATTTTCATTTTATTGTTATGTTATCTTTCTATTTATTTCATCGTTGTATCCCGTTTGATGCTAGTACTAAGAATTTCCACTAAAGATTTTCATTTTTATTGTTATGTTATCTTTCTATTTATTTCATCGTTGTATCACGTTTGATACTAGTACTAAAGATTTCCACTAAAGATTTTCATTTTATTGTTATGTTATCTTTCTATTTATTTTATTATTAATATCCCGTTTGATGCTAGTACTAAAGATTTCCACTAAAGATTTTCATTTTATTGTTATGTTATCTTTCTATTTATTTCATCGTTGTATCGTTTGATACTCATTACTAAGATTTCCACTAAAGATTTTCATTTTTGTTGTTATATTTATCTTTCTATTTATTTCATCGTTGTATCGTTTGATACTAGTATAATTTCCACTAAAGATTTTCATTTTTATTGTTATGTTATCTTTCTATTTATTTCATCGTCGTATCTCGTTTGATACTAGTACTAAAGATTTCCACTAAAGATTTTCATTTTTGTTGTTATGTTATCTTTCTATTTATTTCATCGTTGTATCCGTTTGATGCCTCGTGCTAAATATTTCCACCTAAAAGTTTTCATTTTTGTTGATTTTGTTATCTTTCTATTTATTTTATTGTCGTATCCGTTTGATACTAGTACTAAAGATGTCCACTAAAGATTTTCATTTTATTGTTATGTTATCTTTCTATTTATTTCATCGTTGTATCCCGTTTGATACTAGTATAAAGATTTCACTAAGATTTTCATTTTATTGTTATGTTATCTTTCTATTTATTTTATTGTCGTATCCCGTTTGATACTAGTACTAAGAATTTCACTAAAGATTTTAATTTTTATTGTTATGTTATCTTTCTATTTATTTCATCGTTGTATCACGTTTGATACTCGTACTAAAGATTTCCATAAAGTTTTCATTTTTGTTGTTATGTTATCTTTCTGTTGTTCATCGTTTGTATCCCGTTTGATACTAGTACTAAAGATTTCCACTAAAGATTTTCATTTTATTGTTATGTTATCTTTCTATTTATTTCATCGTTGTATCCCGTTTGATACTAGTACTAAAGATTTCCACTAAAGATTTTCATTTTTATTGTTATGTTATCTTTCTATTTATTTCATCGTTGTATCCCGTTTGATACTAGTACTAAAGATTTCCACTAAAGATTTTCATTTTTATTTGTTGTGTTATCTTTCTATTTATTTTATTGTCGTATCCGTTTGATACTGGTATAAAGATTTCCACTAAAGATTTTCATTTTGTTGTTATGTTATCTTTCTATTTATTTCATCGTTGTATCCCGTTTTATACTCGTACTAAAGATTTCCACTAAAGATTTTCATTTTTGTTGTTATGTTATCTTTCTATTTATTTCATCGTTGTGTCCGTTTGATACTAGTACTAAGATTTCCACTAAAGATTTTTCATTTTTATTGTTATGTTATCTTTCTATTTATTTCATCGTCGTATCTCGTTTGATACTAGTACTAATTTCCTAAAGATTTTCATTTTTGTTGTTATGTTATCTTTCTATTTTATTTCATCGTTGTATCCCATTTTGATACTCGTACTAAGATTTCCACTAAGTTTTCATTTTAATTTGTTTGTTATCTTTCTATTTATTTTATTGTCATGTCCCGTTTGATGCTAATTACTAAGATGTCACTAAAGATTTTCATTTGTTGTTGTGTTATCTTTCTGTTATTTCATCGTTGTATCCGTTTGATACTAGTACTAAAGATTTCCACTAAAGATTTTCATTTTTATTGTTATGTTATCTTTCTATTTATTTTATTGTCGTGTCCGTTTGATGCTATTTAAAGATTTCCACTAAAGATTTTAATTTTATTGTTATGTTATCTTTCTATTTATTTCATCGTTGTATCCAGTTTGATACTCGTACTAAAGATTTCCACTAAAGATTTTCATTTTTGTTGTTATATTTATCTTTCTATTTATTTCATCGTTTTGTCCGTTTGATACTAGTATAAGATTTCCACTAAAGATTTTTTCATTTTGTTGTTATGTTATCTTTCTATTTGCTAATCGTTGTATCGTTTGATACTCATGCTAAAGATTTTCACTAAGATTTTCATTTTTATTGTTATGTTATCTTTCTGTTGTTCATCGTCGTATCTCGTTTGATACTAGTACTAGTTCCACTAAAGATTTTCGATGTTATTGTTATGTTATCTTTCTTTATTTTCATCGTTGTATCCCGTTGATACTCGTACTAAGGAATTTCCACTAAAGATTTTCATTTTTGTTGTTATGTTATCTTTCTATTTATTTCATCGTTGTATCCCGTTTGGTACTAGTACTAAAGATTTCCACTAAAGATTTTCATTTTTTATTGTTATGTTATCTTTCTATTTATTTCATCGTTATTATCATTTGATGCTAGTACTAGATTTCCACTAAAGATTTTCATTTTTATTGTTATGTTATCTTTCTATTTATTTCATCGTTGTATCCCATTTGATACTAGTACTAAAGATTTCCACTAAAGATTTTCATTTTGATTGTTATGTTATCTTTCTATTTTATTTCATCGTTGATTGTATCGTTTGATACTAGTACTAAGATTTCCACTAAGTTTTCATTGTTATTGTTATATTATATTCTATTTGTTCATCGTTGTATCCGTTCGATACTCGTACTAAGATTTCCACTAAGATTTTCATTTTTATTGTTACGTTATCTTTCTATTTATTTTATTGTCATTATCCCGTTTGATACTAGTACTAAAAGATTCCACTAAAGATTTCATTTTGTTGTTATGTTATCTTTTTCTATTTATTTCATCGTCGTATCGTTTGATACTCGTACTAAAGATTTCCACTAAAATTTTTCATTTTTGTTGTTTTGTTATCTTTCTATTTATTTTATTGTCGTATCCCGTTTGATACTAGTACTAAAGATTTCCACTAAAGATTTTCATTTTTATTGTTATGTTATCTTTCTATTTATTTCATCGTTGTATCCCGTTTGATACTAGTACTACAGATTTCACTAAGATTTTCATTTTTGTTGTTATGTTATCTTTCTATTTATTTTTCATCGTTGTATCCGTTTGATACTCGTATAAAATTTCCACTAAAGATTTTCATTTTATTGTTATGTTATCTTTCTATTTATTTCATCGTTGTATCTCGTTTGATACTAGTACTAAAGATTTCCACTAAAGATTTTCATTTTTATTGTTATGTTATCTTTCTGTTCATCGTTGTATCCCGTTGATACTATATGGCCCTTTTCATCTTAACAGACGGTCAATAGGCAAGTGTTTTACTGTGACAACTTCACGAGTTTTCGCTTTTCTCTCTTATCGTTCAGCTCATTACATAAGTCTCTTCTCCAAGACTCTGCGCCCTTCCGTAATTTGACTTTCCACACAACTCTGTCATCAGCTAGTCCCTCCCATGTGCTGGGATCTATAAAAAAGTTTTTCATTGAGGTTTGCAGACATCTTTATATCTGAGCAGTGGTCTGCCCTGGTGCCTCTTCCCCTCCGAAGTTCACAGAACAACATTTGTTTTGGTATGCGATAAGTTCCATTCTTCTCACATGTCCCAACCATCTTAGTCGTCTGCTGCTGAGCATGCCCATGATGGAAGGCAGATTTGCACGTTGTAGTACTTCAGAGTTGGTTATCTTGTCGTACCACCACCAGTGTTCATAATCTTGCGGAGACATCGAAGGTGAAAGATGTTAAGTCTCCTCTCGTGTCTTGAGTGGGCTGTCCATGTTTCTGAACCATATAGTAAAGAACTAATTACACAGGCTTGATATATTTGGGTTTTAGTCATACAATTATCAATTTTTTTGTTGTCCACAACTCCTTTGATGGTATGCCAGATGTAGTAGCCGCCTCCCTATATACGAGCGTTGATTTCTTCATCATGAGAAAGGCTGGCAGTGACCGTGGACCCAAGATAGCAGAATTTGTGCACTGGTGTTAGATGGTTACCATTTAAAGTGATATTTGATGTCTTACCTCCTGAGCCTTAATACAACTGTTTTGGAGACACTTATTGTCAGAGAAAGAGGTCGCATGCCTTTGACAAATTATTAATTAGACATTGCAGTGTAGTCTCACTGTGGGCGACTAAAAGAACAGCATCGTCGGCGAAAAGGAGGTCCTTGAGGAAGTATTTCCGTCGTTTTTGTCTTGGCTCTTCGCAGGCCAAGTTAAACAAGTAACCATCCAGATCTAGTGCGGATGAAAACATCACCATCATCGTCCCCTAAGGCGTGGTTCAAAAGGACTGCGAAGAAGATGCAAAAGAGAGTGGGGGCAAGGACACAGCCCTGCTTGACTCCACTCTTAACCTCAAAACTATCCAGATGTGCTGCCATCCGAACTCATGTGGCTTTCATGCCCTCATGGAAGGAAACAATCCAATTGGAGCAACTTTGGGGGACAACAATATACTTCAATATTTTATAAAGACTTGGCCTGCTGACTGTGTCCATTACCTTAATCCAGAATCCTGAAAGCAATACATGAGGCTTGATACTGTTTGATACTAGTACTAGTTTTCACTAAAGATTTTCATTTTTGTTGTTATGTTATCTTTCTATTTATTTCATCGTTGTATCCCGTTTGATACTCGTACTAAAGATTTCCACTAAAGATTTTCATTTTTGATGTTATGTTATCTTTCTATTTATTTCATCGTCGTATCTCGTTTGATACTAGTACTAAAAAATTTCCACTAAGATTTTCATTTTTGTTATGTTTTCTTTCTATTTATTTCATCGTCATCCTCCGTTTGATACTCGTACTAATTCCACTAAAGATTTTAATTTTTATTGTTATGTTATCTTTCTATTTATTTCATCATTGTATCCCGTTGTTACTAGTACTAAAGATTCCACTAAAGATTTTTCATTTTTATTGTTATGTTATCTTTCTATTTATTTCATCGTTGTATCCCGTTTGATACTAGTACTAAAGATTTCCACTAAAGATTTTTTCATTTTGTTGTTATGTTATCTTCTATTTATTTCATCGTTATCCGTTTTGATACTAGTACTAAAGATTTCCATAAAGATTTTCATTGTTATTGTTATGTTATATTTCTATTTATTTCATCGTTGTATCCCGTTCGATACTCATTACTAAAGTTTCCACTAAAGATTTTTCATTTTTATTGTTACGTTATCTTTCTATTTATTTTATTGTCGTATCCGTTTGATACTAATTACTAAGATTTCCATAAAGATTTTCATTTTGTTGTTTTGTTATCTTTCTATTTATTTGTTGTCGTATCCCGTTTGATACTGCTAGTATAGATTTCCACTAAAGATTTTCATTTGTGTTGTTATGTTATTTTCTATTTATTTTCATCGTTGTATCCCGTTTGATACTCGTGCTAAGATTTCCACTAAGATTTCATTTTTATTGTTATGTTTATCTTTCTATTTATTTCATCGTTGTATCCCGTTTGATACTAGTACTAAAGATTTCCACTAAAGATTTTCATTTTATTGTTATATTTATCTTTCTATTTATTTTGTCGTATCCCGTTTGATACTAGTACTAAAGATTTCCACTAAAGATTTTTTCATTTATTGTTATATTGTTTATCTTTCTATTTATTTCATCTTTGTATCCGTTTGATACTCGTACTAAGATTTCCACTAAAGATTTTCATTTTTTGTTGTTGTCTTTAATCTTTCTATTTATTTCATCGTTGTATCCGTTTGGTACTAGTACTAAAGATTTCCACTAAAGATTTTCATTTTTGTTGTTATGTTTTCTTTCTATTTATTTTCATCGTTGTATCATTTGATACTAGTACTAAAGATTTCACTAAAGATTTTTCATTTTTGTTGTTATGTTATCTTTCTTTATTTCATCGTTGTATCCCCGTTTGATGCTAGTACTAAGATTTCCACTAAGATTTTCATTGTTATTGTTATATTTATGTTCTTATTCATCGTTGTATCCGTTCGATGCTCAGTATAAAGATTTCCACTAAAGATTTTCATTGTTATTGTTACGTTATCTTTCTATTTATTTTATTGTCGTATCCCGTTTGATACTAGTACTAAAGATTTCCACTAAAGATTTTCATTTTTGTTGTTATGTTATCTTTCTATTTATTTTATTGTCGTATCCCCGTTTGATACTAATTATAAGATTTCCACTAAAGATTTTCATTTTTATTGTTATATTATCTTTCTATTTATTTCATCGTTGTATCCGTTTGATACTAGTACTAGGAATTTCCACTAAAGATTTTCATTTTTATTGTTATGTTATCTTTCTATTTATTTTATTGTCGTATCCCGTTTGATACTAGTACTACAGATTTCCACTAAAGATTTTCATTTTTATTGTTATGTTATCTTTCTATTTATTTCATCGTTATTATCCAGTTTGATACTCGTACTAAAATTTCCACTAAAGATTTTCATTTTTGTTGTTATGTTATCTTTCTATTTATTTCATCGTTGTATCCCGTTTGATACTAGTACTAAATTCCCTAAAGATTTTCATTTGCATCATTATGTTATCTTTCTATTTATTTTGTGTCGTATCCCGTTTGATACTAGTACTAAAGATTTCACTTAAGATTTTCATTTTTATTGTTATGTTATCTTTCTATTTATTTCATCGTTGTATCACGTTTGATACTCGTACTAAAGATTTCCACTAAAGATTTTCATTTTTATTGTTATGTTATCTTTCTATTTATTTCATCGTCGTATCTTTCGTTGATACTAATTACTAAGATTTCACTAAAGATTTTCATTTTTGTTGTTATGTTATCTTTCTATTTATTTCATCGTCGTATCCGTTGATACTCGTACTAAAGATTTCTACTAAGATTTTCATTTTGTTGTTATGTTATCTTTCTAATTATTTCATCGTTGTATCCCGTTTGATACTAGTACTAAAGATTTCACTAAAGATTTTGTTTTTATGTTATCTTTCTATTTATTTCATCGTCGTATCCCGTTTGATACTCGTACTAAAGATTTCCACCTAAGATTTAATTTTTATTGTTATGTTATCTTTCTATTTATTTCATCGTTATATCCCGTTTGATACTCATGCTAAAGATTTCCACTAAAGATTTTCATTTTTATTGTTATGTTATCTTTCTATTTATTTCATCGTTGTCGCCAGTTTGATGCTCGTACTGAATTTCCACTAAAGATTTTCATTTTTGTTGTTATGTTATCTTTCTATTTATTTCATCGTTGTATCGTTGGTACTAGTACTAAAGATTTCACTAAAGATTTTCATTTTTATTGTTATATTATCTTTCTATTTATTTCATCGTTGTATCATTGATACTAGTACTAAAGATTTCCACTAAAGATTTTCATTTTTGTTGTTATGTTATCTTTCTATTTATTTCATCGTTGTATCCCGTTTGATACTAATTTAAGATTTCCACTAAAGATTTTCATTGTTATTGTTATATTTATATTTCTATTTATTTCATCGTCGTATCCCGTTTGATACTCATTATAAAGATTTCCACTAAAGATTTTCATTTTTATTGTTACGTTATCTTTCTATTTATTTGTGTCGTGTCCGTTTGATACTAGTACTAAAATTTCCACTAAAGATTTTCATTTTATTGTTATGTTATCTTTCTATTTATTTCATCGTTGTATCCCGTTTGATACTAGTACTAAAGATTTCCACTAAAGATTTTCATTTTGATTGTTATGTTATCTTTCTATTTATTTTATTGTCGTATCCCGTTTGATACTCATTGCTAAAGATTTCCACTAAAGATTTTAATTTTTATTGTTATGTTATCTTTCTATTTATTTCATCGTTGTATCGTTGATCTCATTACTAAAGATTTCCACTAAAGATTTTCATTTTATTGTTATGTTATCTTTCTGTTTATTCATCGTTGTATCGTTTTGATACTCGTACTAAAGATTTCCACTAAAATTTTCATTTTTTGTTGTTATGTTATCTTTCTATTTATTTCATCGTTGTATCCCGTTTGGTACTAGTACTAAAGATTTCCACTAAAGATTTTCATTTTTATTGTTATGTTATCTTTCTATTTATTTCATCGTTGTATCACGTTTGATACTAGTACTAAAGATTTCCACTAAGATTTCATTTTGTTGATATGTTATCTTTCTATTTATTTCATCGTTGTATCCGTTTTGATACTAGTACTAAAGATTTCCTAAAGATTTTCATGTTTGTTGTTATATTTATCTTTCTATTTATTTCATCGTCGTATCCCGTTTGATACTCGTACTAAAGATTTCCACTAAAGATTTTCATTTTTGTTGTTATGTTATCTTTCTATTTTTTTTATTGTCGTATCCCGTTTGATACTAGTAATGAATTTCCACTAAAGATTTTCATTTTTTGTTGTTATGTTATCTTTCTATTTATTTCATCGTTGTATCGTTTGATGCTAGTACTAAAGATTTCTACTAAAGATTTTCATTTTTATTGTTATGTTATCTTTCTATTTATTTCATCGTTGTATCACGTTTGATACTCGTGCTAAAGATTTCTTCTAAGATTTTCATTTTATTGTTATGTTATCTTTCTATTTATTTTGTCGTATCCCGTTTGATATACTAGTACTACAGATTTCACTAAAAATTTTTCATTTTGTTGTTATGTTATCTTTCTATTTATTTCATCCGTTGTATCCATTTGATACTCATTACTAAAGATTTCACTAAAGATTTTCATTTTTATTGTTATGTTATCTTTCAATTTATTTTATTGTCGTATCCCGTTTAATACTAGTACTAAAGATTTCCACTAAAGATTTTAATTTTTATTGTTATGTTATCTTCTATTTCATCGTTGTATCCGTTTGATACTCGTACTAAGATTCCACTAAAGATTTTCTTTTATTGTTATGTTATCTTTCTATTTATTTTATTGTCGTATCGTTTAATACTGAGTACTAAGATTTCCACTTCAACGATTTTCATTTTATTGTTATGTTGTCTTTCTATTTATTTCATCGTTGTATCCGTTTTGATACTCGTACTAAATTTCCACTAAAGATTTTCATTTTTATTGTTATGTTATCTTTCTATTTATTTCATCGTTGTATCCCGTTTGATACTAGTACTAAAGATTTCCACTAAAGATTTTCATTTTTATTGTTATGTTATCTTTCTATTTATTTTATTGTCGTATCCCGTTTGATACTAGTACTAAGATTTCCGCTAAAGATTTTCCATTTTATTGTTATCATTATCTTTCTATTTATTTCATCGTTGTATCCGTTTGATACTCATTACTAAGATTTCCACTAAAGATTTTTCATTTTGTTATGTTATCTTTCTATTTATTTCATCGTTGTATCCCGTTTGATACTAGTACTAAAGATTTATACTAAAGATTTTCATTTTTTTTTATGTTATCTTCTATTTATTTCATCGTTGTATCCCTTTGATACTAGTACTAAAGATTTCACTAAAGATTTTCATTTTTGTTGTTATGTTATCTTTCTATTTATTTCATCGTTGTATCCAGTTTGATACTAGTACTAAAGATTTCCACTAAAGATTTTCATTTTTATTGTTATGGTATCTTTCTATTTATTTTATTGTCGTATCCCGTTTGATACTAGTACTAAAGATTTCCACTAAAGATTTTCATTTTATTGTTATGTTATCTTTCTATTTATTTCATCGTTGTATCCCGTTTGATACTGTCTAAAGATTTCACTAAAGATTTTCATTTTTATTGTTATGTTATCTTTCTATTTATTTTATTGTTTCTGCCTACGAATTATTCGAGTTATGATATGAATTATGGCAAAACTGACTGATATTTTGCGTGAAGTCTTGATTTCCAATCACGAATGTCTCTAGACATTTACTCGAACCTTTTTTATAAAAGTCATCTAGATCCCCGCCATGATCAGGGGTTTCCCCCTAGTCCAGGGTTGCCTCTGTCAGGGTTCTCTAATCCAGGTTCCCCCCCATCCAGAGTTCCTATAGTTCAGGGTTCCATAGTCAGGGTTCCCCCCCAGTCCAGGGTTCTCTAGTCCAGAGTTCCTCAGTCCAGGGTTCCCCCTATCGGGTTCCTCTGTCCAGGGTCCCTCTGTCCAGAGTTCCTCAGTTTAGGGTTCCCTATAGTCCAGGGTTCCCCTAGTCCAGGGTTCCATCTAGTCCAGGGTTCCTCTAGTCCAGGGTTCCCTCTACTCCAGGTTCCCTCTAGTCCAACCACGATCTGAGGGACACCGAGAATTTTGGCAAAGCTGGCATCGGATCCTTAATTTCTCGGCTCGTTGTCACAGCGCCGAGTCTTATCCATTTCGCACATGTAACTCCTTCTATTTTTTATGAACGTTTCCTATGCCAGGACAAACCCCTACAAGCGACTCTTTCAGATTTTATATGAACTGTTTCCCACCGTCACGACAAGCCTCTACATTCGAACTTTCAGATTTTCATGAACTGTTTTACGCCAGGACAATCTTTCTACATGCGACTCTTTCAGAGATGCTATGAACTGTTTTCCCATGCCTGGGCAAAATCAAAACCTCTTTTTACTATATTCTTTCCCATGTTTTATGTAGCGTCTATGTTTTTTTTTCACTATTGATGGAGACTGCAGTAAAACTATGTAGAATTGTGAAACATGTAATAACAAAGTACTGCAGTTTTACAAATTACAAAAACAATGACAATATAAGTAACGTTGACCAAAGGCCTTTACCCAAAAACACGAACAACAGGAGGGCGAATTTTAAAAAAAGACATTACCATATAGACGACTACATACGAGACATTCAAACGTTCCCAAACAAATTTGAATAGTAGTCGTCCATATTGTAGTGTTTTTTAAATTCGTCACTCTGTTTTGTTTGCTTGAAAGGCCTTTTTATCGAAACGTTGCTGTATATTGTCATTATTTTTATAATTTGTAAAAGTACAATACATTGTGATTAAGGTTTTATTTTTCCATCATATGTCTATTTGAAGAGCTGTCCTATCTAGTCCCTTTACTGGTAACCACCCCCGTACCTTAAATGCATGCCCAATTAACTATAGTTCGTTCCAAAATTCGTGATCATTAAGGTTTAATTTGTATAAAATTTCATCTGATGGAAAAAGTTTTTTTTGCATGAGTTTTATATCCCTCACGAGTTACGAATCCATGTTTAACAAATTTTAAGGAGCTTAATTGATGAAAACGTTTTTTGTTATAAAATTTTTATAAGACAACAAAATGATAATCAAAGTTTAGAATTTACAGTAATACGAAAAATTTGGGGAATGATTGGGCGTTTTCCCTTTTTTAATTTTTATAAAAAGAAAGGTCACAAAGTGAAAAAATGATTTTCCCCCAAATTTCTATAAATGAAAAGAAAATGTTGGAACATACGCCAAAGATATTTTGGTAGGAAACATTGTGAACTGTTTAAATTTTACGGGATTTGTTTTGGAGGCACTGAATTGTTTTTGGAAAAGGGAAAAATGTTTATTTAAAGGACAAATTTTAAAACGTCCCTTGAAAAAATTTCGACAAGATCCCGGGGATCAACATCGCGGAAATTTAAAATAACATAAAATCAAATTTTACAGAACCAAAGGTTTGGGGGGGTAAAAATATTTTTGGAACGTCGTCCCCGTTACCTATAAAAAATGAAAAATCAAGAATTTCTATAAATGGATGATTTTATATCGGTGGGTAAAGAGGGATCAAAATTTTTGGAATGAACTATAATCGATTTGAAAATATTATTTCTTAAATGATGCACTTTTTGGGATTGTTGACAAGTTTTTTATTTGAAGGTGTTTAGGAAAAAAAAAGATAATTATACTGTTTAGTTTTTATAATGTTGATGTGATGGTAATGTTATGTTTTTAAAGAATGTGGTCAAACGGGGTAAAAATGTAATGTTGCATTGATGTGTATTGTTTTTTTGCATTTGTAAGATTTTGTACTGTAATTATGAAAAAATATTAATGAAACATAAAAAATTTTTAAAGGATAACCCCCTCTCGAGCCCCAAAATTTGCAGTAGGATGGACTTTGGGGGGCTTGTGTGCCTAAAATGAATGCGGAGAATTCCCGCAGGAATATTGTTTAGTTTCTTCAATTATAAAAAAGCCAAAAAAAATTAAAATGAAGAGGGGCTAAAGCCCGGAAAGAGGGGGGGTTTTGGGGGGGTGAGATGTATTAATTCCCCCAGAATTTCAAAAATAAAATAAGAAATAAAAACATAAAACCCGGGAAAAAATAACCCTGAGTTGGGGACGATCTATGGCTTAAAGCCAAAATAAAAAATGAAACCATAACCTGAAAGGGAATTTCGAACGCTGACAACCATTTACCCCCCAACGTAAAAAATGGAGATTTATCAAGATGTAATAAGAGGAGAGGGATCGCGGCCCCCACAGAAAAAGACATCGAAAGGGATTTTAGACAAAAAGAATTAATTAATCAACGACTTAGGATGAACGGGCGGGATTCAAAAAAGATTGTTCTTGTAATGGATAGAAAAACGGGGAGGATGTGGTTTGCCCTAAGTGTCACTGTCTGGCCTCTACCTTCTAGTAATTTGTCATATACATTTTCAAGATAAGAAATGCAATCCCCCAACATTGAGGAATTCTTCCCATTTTTTTGAAGGGGGCTGTAAATATTAGGGAAGAACCAAAAACCCATATCATTATGTGTACTGTTAATAAACTACCCAACTGATACGTATTCGTCTCGTTCAGCCTTTTTTGCTGTGGGATACGGGAAACCCCCATCACCCCTTTGGAACAGTGCTGTGGCTGGTTTTGAGTTCATTAATGAATCGTTTTTTGTTATGAAATTAGTTGGTTCTACAGTGATTGTAAAATACGAGAAATTTAAAACATCGCGGCGGTCATCGGTATGTTTTTCCACGGGGTTTTTATCCCCAAAAGGGTTATAAAAAACTTTTTTCGGGGATCCGTTGTTAATTGTGCTCCGACAATTTATGTAAAAAAAAAAATTTGGGCCCGTTAGCCCCCGCGTTCATTCGGATAAAATTTCCCAGAAATCATGGAGAGACTTACCACAAACTTGTTTTATGAACCCCGTATGACTACGCCGCGCAGTAACATTCATGCCCCTTTTTGAAATCTTCAGAACGTTGAATTCTATTTTCATAGAAAAGCTTCGCATAAGGCCCCAATGGGGCATTTTTTCCCGGGGTTTGTACGGGAAACATTTTTGTGTCCATGATTTTCCCTTGGGGCCCCCGCCAGTAAAAAAGTATAGTAACTCTTCGACCTTACAAAGAATGGGTAACTATGCGCCCCACAAGCATGTCAAAAGATAAAAAAAGTATTTTTGAGCTTCACCCCCCTATCCTGGTAGTACATTGAGACACAAATAAAACCCAAACCCATGGACAAGTCATATTAAAAAAAAAATAATAACCAACCACAGAAAATGAAGCTCTTCTAAAGATTTTATATCTGATTGTAAGAATTATTTTTTTGATCAATTCCCCGGGTATATAGATAGGGAGAAGACAAGAAGGGAAAAAACTGGGGGAAATACAGGGGAACAAGATTAATCACATCACACACCAGTGTGATGTCTCGGGGAGTATTAGTTAACCGGGAAAAAAGCAGCAGTAACATGGTTTTTAAATAATAATGGCACGGTCAAGCATGTACGTCTTTTTTTGGACTGTGCGGTGTTGTTTATAAAAAAATTTTTTTTAAAGGGGACATTTGACGGGGCATCCTTTTTTTTCGAAATATAAGCTGATTATTTTAAATTGTCGAGGCACGTAAAAACCGGGCGCAAGGGAACAATACGGCTGCAAATTATCGAAAAACAGCTGCTAGTCACCCTTTGTAAAAGGCGCAGACTTTTTTTAACCATCAAATCCTCCCGAGACGTAAATTTAACGAGGGGAGAATACAGAAAAAAAATATCCCCGTCTACCGGGTTTGGGAATTATAGATACAACCTGCTTGGCCATGATGTTTCTTTTTTTTCCGACCATGCGGTATTAAATCAAGATATCTGGGAGCACATGCGTATCTAAAAAAGGAGGAAAAGGGATCATCCAGTTAAGGCTCAGCATCAGCTTCACTACGCCTGTTGGATGAAGACACTAAAATATTTTGGGAATCGATAAAGAATTTAAGAAGTTTTAAATTTCCCCGGGGGCAAGTAGAATTAGAAAAAGAGGGAAAAGGGAATAGGGTGTTTAAGGGGGAGCCACAAAAAACCATATTATGCAAAAACCCGACATCGTTGGGGAAAAAGGACACCTATGGATCTACCGGGGAATGCAATGATTGCTCCTAGAACTTAACGAATCAGATCAGAAGGGGAAAACCTTTTAAAAGGGGACAGTCGGGGGTTGGCTGTCCCGCAGATATTGTTCACCCAAGCGAGGTTCCAAATATCGCCCACAGGGGTTTGATACCATTGCAATCATTATACGGTAGCATTTTTTTCAACAATAAATTGGACAAAGGTTGCAGGAACTATAACCCGTCAGTTTTTAAAAACGGGAAGAAGGTGACATTATGATTTACCCCAATGTTCCCAAACGATTAAATTTGACCCCCATTTTTCAGGGGGAATTATTGACAGCGTTCTCCGTGGGTAAACTATATCCACATCCCTATAACTTGAGAAACAAGGACAATTTTTTATAAATTATCGACAGCGCCCCTTTGGGAAACTAAAATTGACATACTATAACTTGAAAAAAAGAACACTTTTTCAGTTATTTTTTTTAGAGAAGATAATACCAATATTTTTATTGTTTACAGTATCATTAAAAAATGAAAGTTCTTTTTTCTTCTTTTTCTTCCAAATTTACTTTTTCTAAAAGTGTTCAGGGAAACGTAGTGATCTTTGGGGTGCTTGTTCAAATTTTTTCCCAAACCATTCCTTTTCTAGAAGTGTTCTAGAAACGTAGTGATCTTGTGTGTGTTTGTTCTACTTTTCCCCCTTTTTACTTTTTTCGGGGTTTTCCATAAATGTAGTGATTTTTTGTGTGTTTGTTCTACTTTCCCCATTTTTACTTTAAGAATTTGGGGGGGAAACGGGATCTTGTGTTTTTGTTTTTCTTCTTCCACCATTTATTTCCCATAGAAGTTTTGGGGGGGTGAAACGTAGGATCTTGTGTGTGCTTGTTTTATGGAATTTGTCATTGATTTTCACTGAAAATTTTTTGATGTCGTTCTCCATTTTTTGGGGGTTTTCCCTTGCTTTGTATTTTAATCTTTTTTCGGGTGTGGTTTCTGTGGAAAGGCGATACCGGGGCTTTTTGGGTTGGGTGTCCAAACCATTTAATTTGTTGTTTTTTTATAAAATTTTTTGGGGTTTAAATTCCGCCTTTTTTCCCATTTCTTCACCAACTTTTCCTTTTTTCACACCTGCAGATCTTCTAAGCATCTCATCCCGTCGTTAAAATTTTTCCGTCTTTAGCCGCTTTTATTGGCCAGGAACCGGTAACATAGGGGTTGGGCCCAAAAAATCGTTTTTTGGAGAGGTTTAGTTGTTAGCGGTACTTTTAGGGACAACAGGGTGTTAACGGGTCCCAGACTTGGTTGTTTTTTGTGAAAACGATTCTGATTTCGAATCGATATTTCCCATCTGCTTTGAAAAGGGCAGTTATAATTTTTTAATTAGACCCGAGCTTGAGGGATGAAACAAATTTTTTGATTTTTGGGGAGCCTTTTTTGGTCATCAATAACTTAAATTGCCCTTTTTTCTATTGACAATCTTTTGTTTTTGTAAATAGTCTGATGACTATGTAACTTTTTCACCCAAAATGATGATGGGAATAAATAAACAATTTTTCTGCAACTCCATAATTGGGGATAAAATTATTAATCTGATTTTTGTAGCCAAAAATTTTGATATTCATATTTCAATTTTCCATTTCAACTCTTCATTTTTTGGGACATTTCCCATCAACCCCTTCCTCCAGTAATAATTTTTTTTTACATTTTCTTCTTTTTCTTCTGCCTCACTAGATTTGGGATTTCGGTTTTTCTAATGAAGATCCTATCAGCCAAGACATACATTTTTTGACGCGGGGAAGGGGGCCATTTACTTTCATGTCTGCATACTGGAGGCAGCCCTATAAGACGTGCTCTGTCGCCTTTTTTCGCCAGGCCACGGGGGCACAGTTCTTTTTCCCTTTTTGAACCCTTCCCTGCCTATTTTTGTTGGGGACCTGTCTGGGGAAAAGGATGGGGAATGTAGTCCTTTTGGGCAGTTCGAAAACATCATGCTTGTTGTTTTTTGTTTGCTTTTTTTCCCCTTTTTTGTGAAAAAAAGGCCCTATGGCGATGGTTGCTGTTCTTCCTAGCTGACCAGGTTGTCTTTCCGGGATTTTCCAGCCTCTTTAGCCAGTCTGTCAGCATCATCATCTCCATTTAGCTTGCGGGTGTGAGGGTATCCCCCGGATTCCACCCCCAGAATCTTTCCAACTAAAGGGGATGACATGA
>JADZMA010000565.1:0-32916 GCA_020796225.1 Arion vulgaris | reverse complement strand
TTTACTGTTTGGTCCAGGAACTGCACCGACTCTGGTCAGAAAAGCAAACCCCAACAGCCCTTTTAGTGCGTAGATGCTCGATATATGGTTTGGTACCATATGGATCTTAGAAACCTTTTTGCTGTGAAAAAGAAGGACGGGTTGGGTTCTCTAAAATTACTCAATTTTTGGCACACTTTTTGCTGATTATTAAATCTCTTCAAAAAATTAACAGAGGGGAAATTTTTCCTTTGTCTTTCTCATGCTCAAACCAATCAAACAGGAAATTTTTCTTCAGACACTGATGATCTACATTGCATTCTCATTCTTTTTAAAAATTGGTTACTGAACTGCGTCACAGCACTCCGGGCAGCCCATGGTGCTCATTCCCCAAACAAGGAAGGTTTGCTTTTTGAGGGTTTCCCTGTGGCTGCTGGTTCCTTTCTCTCTGCTCAAGCACCCCGTTTTTTTAAAATAATTTAAAACCCCTTAAATGCTGGATTAATTCAACATCAATTTTATTGCCCTCATTCAACAGTGGTCGCCAAGGCAAAGTACACCCCCTTATCCTTTCCCAACAATCAATGATTTCAATCTTTTCCCTTTTTCTGGATCCCGTGACTGGAAAGGGTTTTCAAGTAGCCTTCTATTTGTTTTTTAAACCGGGGTGTACTTCTGGGCAAGTTCTAATGGAATTTGGGATGTGTTAAATCTGGGGCAGCATAAAAAACTTTATTAAAAAATTACTCTGCGGGTTGATCTGTGGGGGTTTGTCTTTTTAGTTTAACCCCAAATAACAAGGGGATTTATTTTTTTAGTATTATTATGTGTTAGTGAAAAGGGAATTAAAATTTGATAATTATATTTGGGAAAAATCAGTTGGCTTAGTTGCAAACATTTCTGTTTTTAGATGCACCTTTCTCCATTTGATAAAAACCTTTCCCCATGTATGATTAAATTTAATAAAACTAAATATAATTTTTTTGTTAGGTCCCTAAGGCAGTGCATAAGAAATTTAGGTCAGGGTCAGCAAACCTGACCTGACTAAGACCATGTTCCCTTAGGTGTGTTCCTCTCTTTGATCTGACTAAGTCAGTAAGAATTGAAGAGGTGATCTTCTTCTTCTTCTTCAGCGATCTCTGGTCATGCGCAATTTACTGTGGACCACAAACTGGGCAGCAGCTTCAGGTCTGTCAGGTTTTCCCCCAAGCTTAGTTTCAGGTCGACTGGGTGTGGCCACATGTTGCTTCTCAGCTCACAAGAGGACAGTCTTGCAGGATATGTCTGGTGTCTGTTCTGCTGCGACACTGGCAAGAGCTTTTGACTTATTCTAGTCTGTATAAGTGTTTGTTGAGTCTGCAGTGCCCGGTGCGTAGTGAAATATAATGACCTGGTCTGTTCTGCTTAGGTCTTTGAGGAGTCTTTCCATAATCATATCCAGTGTTTGTCTTCAGTCTCTGCAGATTTCTCTGTATGAGGGTTTTGACCTCTTGAAGAGAAAAGGGTTAGTAAATTTGCTCTTTGGCACTGCCCTCCTTAGCTAAGACATCAGCACTCTCATTGCCTGCAATGCCACAGTGGATGGAATCCACTGCAAGTGAGTTTCTGCCTTTTCTGAAAGCTGAGCAAGTTCTCTTTGTAGTTTTTGTACTGTGCTGTCAGTGGTTGCCCAGGGCTTGTATAGCTGATTGAGTCTGAAAAAATACCATCTGCTTGCAGCTGCTTGCAGCTTATTCATGTGCTGTGCTGCCATCAGAGGGCTATGAGTTCTGCTTTGTAGTTGGAACATATTCTTTCAGTAGGAGCCGCTAGAGACACAGTGGTAGCATCTGGGTGCCTAATGTACCTCCTGCTCCACTTCATGTTGCCTCCATTGCCAGACCCATCTGTGTAAATTCTTATCAGCTGTCTTCTGGAAACATGTAATGGAGATGTTCCATTGTAATTGCTTTTTCACTGGGTTGGCTGGCATCTTTGCAATAATTTAGGGATGGAGGTTGAGAAGTTTAGTGGTACTGAGTCTGGTTTCCAGTGATCAAAAAGCAATTCTTCAGGTATGGAATTATGATTTAGTATTTCCCAAGTATACTTTCCTATTTCTTTTGCTTTGTGGTTTAGACTTGTACCTTTAGTCTGTTCTTTGTTCTAGCCGCATTTTTTCATGCAGTGGATGGTGAGGCTTCTTGATCCTTTCAGTCTGTAGAATCACTTTTCTCCTTTTTCCCCTTCTTCCAAGGGCTGGATGTTGGCTGCCTTTCCATTTCTACAATTGGTGTAGATTTCATGGCTCCCAAAATAATGCAGACACCTTTTTTGTTTTTCAATCGATTGTTTGAATGGGCTGCTAAATATCCATGTCGATGATGCATATTGGTCGGTCTAACTGCACCAGTGTACCTGACTCAGGATTAATATAAACTCCCCAAGTTCAGCCAGCTTCCATCACCTTTTTTTCCTCATAGCCTTTCTGTTTTTTTTCCATTATGTGATTTTCCATGTCGGGCCCTGTCAAGCTAACTCCCAAAAGGTTGGAGTATGGGAGCGGGGAGCGATATCATGTTAAATTTCAGTCTGAAGTGTTCTTCCTTTGTTGACAATGAGAAAAGCGTTGCTTGTTTTGCTCGGTTTATTTCTAGACCCATTTACTTGCCCACATTATGGCGCTGTTCAGGCGGCCTGGGTTTAAAGATGGCAGGACCCAGAAACTGGAGTGTACCACACAGCTAGATCATCAGCATGGAGAGAGTGTGATACATGTCTGGGCAGAGTTGTGGCAGATCATTAATATATACCAGGAAAAGCAATGGGGACAGTGGGCTGCCTGTGGGACTCCTGCTCTTAATTTGAATCTGGGACTGTGCACTCCATCCAATTTTACAGATGCTTGTCTATGGGTAAAAGTTTTTTATCAATGCATTCTACCCGTATTCCACTGCGTAAGAGCTTGAGTAGCAAACCATTTTTCCAGACTTTGTCGAAGGCCTTAGACATGTCGAAGAACACTGAGGGTTTTCTTCTTTTCTTGGAAGCCATTTTCTATGTCCTGTCGGTATGTCACTTGGTCATCAGTGCTTCTATGCTGCCTGTAGCCTGTTGGGCTGGATCCAGTTTATGGTTGGTTCTAAAACCACTGGAAGTCTAGTGGTTATCCTCTCCCCAGCTTTTTCCCAGTGAACAACAAACTTATAGGTCTGTAGCTCTGCGGACCCTTTTGTCTTTTCCATTTTTGAAATTGGGTGGTTTAGCTTTCAGTTTCTCGGACTCCCCCTGTCTCCAACTATTTTTAAAAATCTGGGTGAAGACTGTGCTTTATTCTATTTGTTTGAGCATGTTTTGATACTCCATCTGGCCCAGGCCTTTTTGGATTGGGGCTTTT
This sequence comes from Arion vulgaris, assembly GCA_020796225.1. Taxonomy (NCBI): domain Eukaryota; kingdom Metazoa; phylum Mollusca; class Gastropoda; order Stylommatophora; family Arionidae; genus Arion; species Arion vulgaris. The sequence continues at coordinate 29,561 of JADZMA010000565.1, read as the reverse complement.
TCAGTGCTCTCTGCAGCTCAGTCAGTGTGATGTCTACCTCCCAGGTTCACTTGTTGCTTTTTGAATGTAGCTTTTATCTCACTTCTATTCTTTCCCTTATCCTGACTTGTGAGCATGAGCTTTTTTCCTGTAACACTGGGCCATCAGGGTGGGTGCTCGCTTTCCTGTGAAGTTGTTCTCCTTGCTGGAGACTGTTTTTCCCTCTAGATGGTTGTCATCGTTCAGGCTTTGTAAATCTCCCAACTTTGAGTATCTTTTTCCATGTTCAAAGGCTTCTTTTCTTTCCAGGATTTTCTACCCTGCTGGTTTCTTTCTCTAACATAAAGGGCCTTGCTCTATTGTGTTTTCATTACATTTGGGCCGTTGAGTGCGAGTTCCATTGTATTTCTGGCACTGCAAAGCGAGCTATGGGACTTCCATCTCTGGTGTCATATGGTGTAGTTTCTCCTCCCTCTGGGTATAGCCTTTTTTTCAGCATCTAAAATGGCTTTATTGAATGAACGTGCATCTCTGTCCACTTTTCCTGATTGATTAATTTCTTTACAGTACTTGTCTGCTAGTTCTTGGAAAAGCTTCAGTCTGCCTTTTGTAATTCCAACTAGGGGCAGAGTTTAAGTTCCTCCTTGTTAATGTTATTTAGAGGAGTTTCACTGGTCTATGTCACTCCTCCAATCTGGTACAGACTTGCCTTTTGGTGAATGTCGTCTGTAGCAAAGCCCGATCTGGGTGCTTGTTTTTGAGCCACCGTCGTGAGTAACATGTGTGAGGATCATCTGGGTGGTTGAGAATGACTGTTGGTGATCAGCCATTCTTCAAGGCTTTCACCTCGAGGGTCTAGCGTGTCATAGCCCCAGCTTGGTGAGTGGCTGTTGAAGTCTCCTACTATAAGCAAGTTGTCATCTTGAACTTTGATAGCTTCCCGCTCAGTTTGGGAAAGGAGGGTGGTGAGTATATATTGTATAGTGTCATCTTAGTGTTGATAAGGAGTTGAACAGCTATGAATTCTGTGCTCATCTGATTGGACCTGTGAAGTTCACTGCGGTATGGAATTACGAACTAGTTTACTCTCACCCTTATGTCTATTTTTTCTATCCCGACGGAAGTTTCAAATCCTCTAATGCTGAATCTATTTCCCGGTTAGTGCGTCTCTTGGATACAGCAGATGTCAATCTTTTCTGCCAGACGTTCCTCTAGCTCTGTTTTTGTTGGTTACCCTTCTGCATTCCATTGCATGGTGTGAGGGTGGTTTGTCCTTGCTGCCAGTAGTAATACCCTGTCCTCCCTGGCTTTGCAGAATCAACAGGCCGCCAGTAGCTAGGGTGGACCCCTTGAGCAGGGGTCGGTCCACCACCACCTGGCTGTTTCCCATGGTGGTGGCACCACAGTTATATAAATATTTGCGCATGGCCATTTGGGTTGTTCGTATGTGTGATTCCTCCCGCCAATAATGGCTGCCATTCCGTTTCTGAGGACATCTTTTTGGGTTGTTCTCTGACAGTTTTCAGTCCCCTGCTGGCGAGATCTGTCTTCGGGTTTGTCTGGGTGTCCCACTCTAGATGACTTCAGCCTTCTGTTGCAGGCTCCAAAACTTTTTTTTTAGGGTGTGCTCCTGGACACTGGTTTTAAACCTTATGCAAGGGAAAGTGTTATAAAATAGAAGACAAGACAAGAAAAGGATGTCCTCCCAGAGAGAGGACAAGTGCTATTGTCCCATAGCTGGGATGGGTTGGTTGCAGCCAGGCATTTACCACTCGCCCGGGGGGTTCTGCACTGTCACCTTATGAGGCCCCATCCTGCTCCCGCCTTTTGGTCTGGCCTTTCACCTTCAGTCTGTTAGGCTTGGTTAGACCTGCCAGGAGTTAGACTCCGCCGACATAGCCTGAAAGATCGTAAAAACACACAAACCCTCCAACCACGATAAGGTAGGCTAATATGGAGGAAGAGATGATCAAATGGGGTTCACAACCTACAGTGTTTAAAAAATGTAATATTTTATATATTGCAGTGAAAAAAACCCCCGAGATTATAACTTAGCTATAAATTGTAAGACCATATATCCCCAAAATCCCGTTCATGGTGAATGAAGGAGAACTAAGACTTTCAATCAAATCTACAAGAACAAATTTTTATATTATCTCAAGTTGAAGAATTGATTTGGGCCCCGGGTTTTTACCCATATACCTCAGTCCCACCCCTAATCAGTAGCAATGAACATGTAAAAAAAAAATTCTGTAGTTTTACAAAACAATAACAATACACAGCAACATTTGACCAAAGGCCTTTATCGAGCAATATCACTCTGGTATCACACAGTAATGGCATGCCACCAGGAGCTTTTGCATAAAGCACGAACTGTAGCTCAGCAACAATCCTAGGAGTCTCTGGGAAAATACACTCGTGAACAGAATGGCATGGCCCGAATTCAACCCAGACCTTCAGAGTGCAAGGCAAGGGCTTATCCACAAGATGTTTTATTTTTTAAAAAGTTGCTGAATGTCTAGATAAATTAGTGGTTTGGGTTTCAGACTGATGAACTATTATATATTTAACCTAATTGCCTGTCATTTATTTCAGCATCTGACGTGATCTTGGGGCCGTCAACATGTTCAGCATATACAGATGAGATTTGTAGGAAAGTTTCATCTTAATTGTGTCAAAAAATCCCTAACAAGAACTACATTAAACAAAATAAGGGGGTTTATAAAATAAATGTATTTGTCAGTGTATATGTATGGTGTGTTGATAACACAACAACTTGACTTATTTAACAGTGTTCTAGCATTTAGTATATACATTTTTTTTATACCGGAGTGATATTTTCTAACAACCATTTGTATTCAGTGTGCACAAAAAGCGATATGCATAGTTAAGCACTAGTACAACCCCCTTTAACTAACCTTCTGTCAGTGTCATCATTTTGTTACATGCTAACTAGTCTTTGCAATTATATTAACCGTAATGTACACCCCTCTATTATGTAATTATTTATGTACACACTCTTCTGTGATTCACTTAGTCAGTGACTAAAACACCTATAGGCTCATTCATAAATAACACTAAATGCATACAAAAATATAAATTGAAAGTTCAATATATATATATTTTTTTTCCTGATCCAGAAGCACTGAGCTTTGGCTCGGTGCCATGGACATCATAACCCGGTTCGGGGCCATGAACACTGTAAATCTGGAGGGCCTTGGCTTTTATGTCAGCCCGTGGATTGAACTGCACTCAGAGGAGGGGTTTTTCACCTGTCGCCCAATGCGCTACGACACGCTACGAACACGCTGGGCAGGCGGGTTTTATTTCAGTATATAAAATTTCTTCTTTGAACGCCTCATTCACCTGTTAACCACTCTTTGTCATTTGTATGTGATCTGAACCAAAGAGCGAATGTAAGTTGTGCCAGTTTTCGCCTACAAGTAGGCCAGCATCCGATTTCTGGAAGCTTTATTTACTAGGATAAGTTTCCCCTAGGTCTCTACCTCAGTCACCTCTTACGATGTACCTTGTAGATTGCAGTGTTATTTTTTGCCCCCTTGTGAGCCCTGCAACCTGGGCGATATATTTTATATATAACAACTGAATTATAATGGTTAGATATAATCATAATAATAAAAGACAATACAGTACTAAATTATAATTACCATAATTAAACCTCTTGCTGTTATTTTTTTCCCCAAGATGGGTCCCTTGATATTAAATGTCATGCACACAGAATCTGCACAAAATGACTAGGCAACAGTTGTCACTTCTGCCTAAAACAAACTTTCTGGAAGACAACTGTTCTCCATCTTGACTCAGGACAGCGCCCGTAGGTTGGTTGACAGGTGGTCGATATGGAGCGTTTGAAGGGAGAGAACTGACCACAGGACTTGGCAGTGATGGTGCAGCACTAATAGGCTTCACGATGACTGAACAGTGGATCAACAACGTCCACTCCTTCCAAGAATGCCTCCTTTTCTGTTTCTGCAACTGCAGATATTTTTAAACACCTAAGATCACAAATGGTAGTTAGAACATTTCATAAGATGGTGTAGCGATGTATGCAATCTCAATCACACAAATCTTTGGGTACTTTTAACCTAACCTCCTCATTTCTGTATTCGTCCATCAAATCTTGACTTAGTGCTGTTCAAAACAAAGACTTTGAACATCCACTGTCTCAGCCCTGTCCAAACCTAAACTATCTGAAGCTGTTCTTCTCTAAACTGCACACGTCCCCGTTCTACTAGATTCCCCACCCCAACTCTCTATCTCTCTCAACTAAACCAATTTTCGTTCATGACTTAAACCCCCACAATTCATTCATGAATCACAAATTTGCTCATGGGCCACTAGTATTTCTTATTAGTCACAGTTCAAGTTCAGTGGTTCTGAACATTTTCCTACCCACAGTGACAGTGTATATTGTTACATGTACATCTATCCCATCGTCTATGTTTTGGTCAAACATATTTTGTCCTTTGATAGTTTAAAACTAGTCTATTGTGCTGGGTTAGACAACCAAATTACAACTTTATATCTGTAAGATCACCTTGAAGGATCTAATCTTCAAGTACCTCTGAAGTTAGCAAAGGCACGCCGCATGGCAGGGTACACCTGTCAAATGGTAGAAGCAGGCCTTCACACAAAAATCAATCAGGAGCACCATCCAGTCGTCATGGCTCGCTTGAATTTACAGCGGGGATGGATAACTGGATAAAAGGGGAGTGAGCCAGCATTTGGGGGCAGAACACAAGTTCTTTTTCCCTAGTAACTGCATATCAGACTGCATGAACGGACATTATAATTTTTTAAAAAGTTATAAAAACATATTTATTTAATTATCTTATTTACATGTTGAAACAAAAGTAAGACTTTTGAAAACATGCATATTCCCTGTGACAAGATATGGATGTGAATTGTGGACCATAACACAAACATTAAACGTGGACCATCACACAACATCAAAGAACAAAATAGAAGCTTTCAAAACAAGGCAATACAGAAATGTTCTAAGAACATCCTGGACAGAGAAAGACATCCTACAAGACCTGTATATTGAGGGCATTGGCTCATAATAATATCTTGTCGGAAGATGAAATATTTTGGCCATTAACGTCACAGTGGTTTGGAGAGAACAGTAATAGAAGGCATGGTTCCTGGAGTACGAGGCAGGGGATGACCAAGGCGAAGGTGGCAGCAGGACATCAATGAAACCTTAAACATACCGCTGGAAAAAGGCAGAAGAATTTGCCAGAGACCAGAAATTTTTTCTGCTGGCTGTGATGAAAGTGACATTCTGCAGGGACATGCTATGATAATGACATGTTGAAAGTAAATCTATAAGACATCTAAAGCGACATGTTTGGTAGTATATATGCACATCAACTTTACTAAGCTTTACAGTAATCAAGAAAAGAGAGCTAATAAACTGCAACAGATGAACAGTGTATTGTGCGTGTGTGTGTGTGCTTAGTTGACTTTAGAATAGAAAGAAATGCTTCAGTGAAACCTGTCAGATTAAAATCACTTTTATTTTTGCTAATGTTGTATGGATTCTTCTCATAATTTCTAAAAATATATGATCTGCAGTCTCGACCGAGTTTGTTTGTTTTTATTTGGAAAGATTTGCATTACTTTTTAATAACACTTCCAGAACACTGCTTCTATATATTTTAAGTTTTGTTTTAATATTCCATCTTTTGGCATTTCAGATTTTATTGAATATGTATGTTTGACTTTCTTTCTGGATTATTCCAATATCATCATTTTCCAAATCACCATCCTTGCGTTACTGTACTTCCCAGGTATAACAAATCTTCACTTCCCAGGTATAACAAAATCTTGCACTTCCAGGTATACAAAATCCTGTACTTCCCGGGTATAACAAAATCTTGCATTTCCCCAAGTATAAAAAATCCTGCACTTCCCAGGTATAACAAAATCTTGCATTTCCCCAGGTATAACAAAATCCTGCACTTCCCAGGTATAACAAAATCTTGCACTTCCCAGGTATAAAAAAATCTTGCACTTCCCGGGTATACAAAATCCTGTACTTCCCAGTATAACAAAATCTTGCATTTCCCCAGGTATAACAAAATCCTCATTTCCCCAGGTATACAAAATCCTGTACTTCCCAGGTATAAAAAAATCTGCACTTCCCAGGTATAACAAAATCCTGCACTTCCCAGGTATACAAAATCCTGTACTTCCCAGGTATAACAAAATCTTGCATTTCCCCAGGTATACAAAATCCTGTACTTCCCAGGTATACAAAATCCTGTACTTCCAGGTATAAAAAAATCTTGCACTTCCCAGGTATCAAAATCCTGTACTTCCATATAAAAAAATCTTGCACCTTCCCAGGTATAACAAAATCCTGCACTTCCCAGGTATACAAAATCCTGTACTTCCCAGGTATAACAAAATCTTGCACTTCCCAGGTATAAAAAAACCCTGCACTTCCCAGGTATACAAAATCCTGTACTTCCCAGGTATAACAAAATCTTGACTTCCCAGGTATAAAAAATCCTGTACTTCCAGTATTAAAATCTTGCACTTCCCAGGTATACAAAATCCTGTACTTCCCAGGTATAACAAAATCTTGCACTTCCCAGGTAAAACAAAATCCTCACTTAGGTATAACAAAATCTTGCACTTCCCAGGTATACAAATCTTGCACTTCCCGGGTTTTTAAAATCCTGTACTTCATTTGATTTCTTTTTTGTAACAAAATTTGTGTTTCTGATTTTTGGGTTATTCCTCATTACTTTTTTTTCAATTAATTAGTCCTATTTTTGAGCTGTTCTGGAAAGTGTATCTATTTTCATTTAGCATAATCATATCGACTGGACAAAGACCAATATCATCAGCTATCCTAATCTTCCAGAACTGAGTGTGTCCATCTTGTTCCTTTATGATCTCTCATCAACTATTCTATGGCAATGTTAAACAAGAATGCTGAAAGAATACATGCTAACTCCTGTTTTGATTTTGAAGCAATCTGTCTTTTCCTGTTTTTTACTTCTTTAAACAAATTTTTTGTCTTTTCCCTGCACCAGCAATACGGAGGAATCATTAAACGTATTTTTATTCCATGGGGAGGTAAAAAAAAAAAACTTAGAAAAAGAGCTTGTGTATATGTGAGTTCTAGACAAAGCCCTAGTTTTCCTGATGAAAATTTACAAACAAAATAACCCCTCTATATTTTCCCTCGTGAGACTCACTGGACACTTTCTTAATGGTGTTTGTTCTGGACCTGTTGATTACTTGTGCGTAAACAGAAGGTCCGCATGCCGCAGTAGAAAACCAAGCGAAGAAACCTCCTACTTCTCACATTTGTTTCCTTTCTTTCCATGAATCTTGTGTATATAGATCCATCCCTGTCCCGTACAAACATCCCGCAAGCTAAAAGTTTGACGTGTCCCCCAACTCGCACTCTGCTGACGGTTATAATGTGCAAAAACAAGATAAGTGCAAGCTGACTAAGGAAGGTTTCAGGATCGGTTCTGAATTATTTGGGGCCCTGCTCAAACTCGCATTAAGTCACATTAAACACCGGTTCATCGTCGTTTTTTTACCATCTTCGGGGAAAATTTGGGCGCAAGGCAAGAACAATTCTAAAGTCACGGAGATCATCGTCTATTTTCCCCATCTTCTGGGATATATAGGGCGCAAGGCAAGAACAATTCTAGAAGTCACAGAGATCATCGTCGTATTTTAAAAGTCACGGAGATCATCATTATTTTACCATCTTCTGGGATATATGAGGCGCAAGGCAAGAACAATTCTAGAAGTCACGGCAATGCGGTTTCAATGAGAAAATGTAAGTAATAACATGGACAACAGAAAGGATAAACGTAGATGCAACAAGTGAATAGAATTTGTTTATGAACCCCAGTGGAAGGCACAGAAACCAATGATTATGGTAAATAAATAGACAGTGACAAGTATTAAAGTAATTTCAAACACAAATTCGAACCACAACCTTACTTCTTACGGCACCCATTGTCTAGCCCTGCAGACGAGCGTTTTTCACAGGGCAACCATCTAGCCCTCACTGATTATCTGTGTTCTGTAATCGACGCTGTTTAAAAAAGACACGACTAAGTAAAGCTATTGTTTTTGAGCTAGCTGGTATTTCTCTGAAAAACGCTCGTCTGTAGGTGCTAGCAATGGGTGCCGAAGTAAGGCTGTGGTTCGAATTCGGGGTTTATAAAAGTTTTTTCCGAAGGCCCCAAATCCTTGTTACTGTTTTATTAATTTTACCATAACATAGATGTGGCGAATCAGTCAGTAGGAAGTCTACAGTAATAATATGTACCAAAATGAAACTCGTAAAACAAAAAATGGTAGTTTACAAAGTACAAAAACAAAATGCAGCAACGTTTCGTCAAAACCAATCAAGTCATCTTTTTTTTCCCCTCCACTTTCCATCGGAGAGCTGTCGTAGACAGATTAAAAAAATCTCCACCTTTTCTGAATAAATGTATTTGAATGCAGCATTACAAATGTTTATTCAATTTTGTTATAGATTTCCAAAGGACATATTAGAACACAAAAACAGTGTAACACTAATATAAATGCAGTTTGTCTCGGCTTCTAAAGTACGCAAGGAAACAATGATTATTCTGAATATATATGCAATAATTGCATTTTTTAAAGATGATTAAAAATAAAGTAACTAAAAAATGTTTGGCGACGCTGGACAACATCCCGGTAACAGTGTGACGACGCTGGACAACAGTCCCGGGAACAGTGTGACGACGCTGGACAACAGTCCGGTAACAGTGTGACGACGCTGGACAACAGCCCAGTAACAGTGTGACGACTAAAAAATAGATAATAATGATCACCCAAAACTTCATTCTGGTTTCTCTGTGGCTAAAACGTTTGCATTGTGTTCTGAAGTTGTGGATTCGACTCCCGGGTTATGTCGTTTATTTCCCCCGAGATCGCTAAGATTGTTGCTCGAGCTACGGAGCTCATGCTTTGTGTAACACTCTCGACAGAAATACCCATGCTCATTTCTGCTGACAGGGACTGAGGCATATGGGAAAACCCGGTGCAATAAGTCATATTTTCTTGGCAGAACATCTTCGTCATCACATCATATTTATATAGTTATATTTACAATATAACAGTGCTATACTGAACCAATACTTATGTATGGCAGCGAATCATGGACAATGAACAAACAATCAATAGGATCATTGGAAGCCACAGCATATAATGGGAAAAGGGTTTGAACATTTGGTGACTTGGGAAATTTAGGGAAGGGGAGATCGTGGAAGACAGAGGAGGGAAAATGTTGGATGGCCTGACATCCCTTTGGGTTTGACAAAATATCGACGTCAGGCGATTACATGCACCAAGCAAAGAAGTTGTGGAGAACGGGTCGCCTACCAAGCAGGCCGGGATTGATGATTGATATTTATTCAAAAATAATTATATCATCGGCAAATTACATTAATGAAGTTTACTAGTTTAAAACAGCTCTCTGTGGCTAAATGGTTAAAACCTTCGACTAGAAGGTCTTAGGGGTTTGAAACCGCACCGTTCTGTTCACAGTGCTTTTCTTTCCAGAGATCCTAAGGTTGTTGCCGGAGTTAAGGAGTTCGTGCTTTGTGCAATACTCTCAGCAGGTGGTGTGCCACTTTGCGGAAAGAGACCGAAACCATGGGTAAAACCCGGTGCAATGATGTCAGTCCTTCGGCTTTAGACCCTTTTTAACAACTAGCTGTAAACCCGTTGTATCTCCTCTTGCTTTCTCTCTCTCTCTCCTCTCAAACAACACTAACCAAAGAACTCTTCACACACATAGGAAAAAGAGAGAGGGAGGGCGATGAAGAAAGGGATAATCACATTTTACTACTGGAAATTCTACATACTCCAAACTTCTACGTTAGAGTCTGGTCTTCAAATATGCTTGTCTTGCAATCACTTCATGTTAGCTTTTTTTTCTTCGCTAGATTAGAAATCAATGAGAAACAGTTTGACAGTCCAACAACAGTGTTGGGACATTTCCAGTCTGTCCCAAAAGAGTTCAGTGTGAACTAGCTGTCTGAGATTTCAGATCACGGAATCTTCTAGAGGTCTTGAAAATTCGAAAGTTTGCCTCGAATGAGAGATCCTGTTTCTTATCGTATAATTTGTGTGTTTTTTTTTTTGTTTCGCTGCGCATGTTATGTCTTTGTTTTCGATGTAAATCCTTTCTTCGTTGAACTTGCAAAATTGATTTCTAATTTCCTTGTTTGTCATGTAGTTTGACATTTTCTCTGTTTGTGAGTGTTTCACATGAAGGTAATTAGTGATTGGGTAACAGAAATGACTTTACTGCACTGCGGACATGCATATAGGTGCTCAGTTTTATACAGGAGATGAAGAAACGTATACAAACTAAAAGTTTAATCGAAGGTCTCACACAACCCACATGCCCTCCACATACACAAAAACACATAGCCGGACACAGATAAGCACGCACAAACAGTCACACACACACACACTACAAATACACATCACATGCTGTAAATTTAATCAAAATTGTCTAAATCATATAATAAACATTGGTAGACTAAAAATGAAGTTAAAAAGTTGTTTTTGTCAGGGGTCAACATGGGAAAACAGACACCATTCTCTGCAAGACGGTTTTTTTCCTTGGTGAACTGGGCAATATGTGCCACATCCCGTCCACCTGAAAACTAAACTTTAAAAACCGGACAGTCCTCAAGCTGACTGTCCAGTTTGTGTGGTCAACAGTTGACTACGCGCATGACTAACAGAAGAACTGAAACTATTGACGAATGCGTATCCCTCAATTACTAAATGGTAAATCATATGTAGAGGGGCAATATTTTATTCAAAACAATCAGCTGTTGTCAGCAGGACATATTCATTACATCCCTTTCTTCTCGTCTTCTCTTACCATTTACTTCTTTATAGAAGTGTTGGGTTGGGAGGAGGGGGGGTGACACGCAGTGATCTTGTGTGTCTGTTTAAAGGGACTTTGTTAACTGATATTTATTTTCGTAATGCTGTTCGCTCTATTGTTTGCTTGGTATTCCTCTAATATTTCATTATTAATAATAGCAGTCAATATAGAGTTTATATATAATAATATAGCTTATATATATGTATGAAAACAGGTGGTGTATATACATATAATTATATATGTGTATATATATATATATCTACATACATTTGAGAACAAAAAAACTAACTAATGACGGACTTATGTGGAAAACAACATATCGACAGTCCCGGAACCGGATTAATCCTACTTGTTATTCTACAAGAGTCCCAGTACCGAATGAATCCTATATATTATTCTACCGAGAGTTTCAGTACCGAATAAATCCTATATGTTATTCTACCGAGAGTTTCAGTACCGAATAAATCCTATATGTTATTCTCCGAGAGTTCAGTACCGAATGAATCCTTTTATTATTCTACCGAGTCCCAGTACCGAATGAATCCTTTTATTATTCTGCGAGGTTTCAGTACCGAATAAATCCTATATGTTTTCTACCGGGGTTTCAGTACCGAATAAATCCTATATGTTATTCTACCGAGAGTTCCAGTACCGAATGAATCCTATTATTATTCTGCGAAGTCCCAGTACCGAATAATCCTTTTGTTATTCTACCGAGTTTCAGTACCGAATAAATCCTTGTTATTCTACCGAGGGTTCCCGTCAGAATGAATCCTTTTATTATTCTACCGAGTTCCAGTACCGAAAAAAATCCTTTTTATTCTACCGAGATCCCAGTACGAATAAATCCTATATGTTATTCTACCGGGGTTTCAGTAGAAAAGAAACCTATATATTATTCTACCGAGAATTTCATACCGAATGAATCCTATATTATTCTGCCGAGGGCCCAGTACCCAATGAATCCTATATATTATTCTACCGAGAGTTTTAGTACCGAATGAAACCTATATATTATTCTACCGAGTTCCCGTACCGAATGAATCCCATATATTATTCTACCGAGAGTTCCCGTACCGAATGAATCCCATATATTATTCTGCCGAGGTCCCCGTACCCAATAAATCCCATATTTACTACCAAAAAGTCCTGGTTTTGGTGAAAATTGTCCGTTATTTTATACAATCCTTGCTTCTTCACTGATTCTTTGCACACCATGTTTTAAAAAAAATGTAAAGCAGCGGAATGTAAATTGTTTTATATTGATGCTCCAGAAAACAAAATGCAAGTGTAACGGGTATACAAGATGATGATTTGGAAGCTATTTGCCTGAACGAACTATTGAAGTTATTGCCCTTCTTTACAAACGGAACCTCCCAACTAAAGTTTTTCTATCCATGTTTTATTATGATTCCCAAATTATCAACTTGATGTTAAAACTCAATAAAAATTATTTTGAAAATCAAATTATGTGTAATAAAAGCAAAATATCTAATATAAAATATTTAAAAATGAAAAAAAGCACAAAAAGTGACCTTATAAAATATAGGATGATTTAAGTTCTATTGAAGTTAGCACTATAGACATTTCAGATGTTATACTACCTGGTCATATCTTGAAAAAAAAAAAAAAAAAAATAAAAAAAAAAAAAAAAAAAAAGATCTGGTAGCAAAAAAATTTATAAAAAGTGTAACGAAATGGGTTTTATCTAAATTAAAACAAACAAATACATTTCTTAAAATAAATGGGATAAAAGATATCCTTTTACATGAGACACAAAAAAATAACTGTGTAATGAATTCTAATAAAAGTGGTATTTGATCAATACATGTACTTAAGGAAGACGTTTAATAATTTGTACAGTTACTCTTTGGTAGTTTTATTTTAAAATGTATCAAATATATTGTATCCATAAATTTATGAAAATAACAATTTTGAAAAATGCAAAAAAACCAAAAAAAACCCCCCATACATATTTTCAATTATTGACCAAATTAATTAGCTTTTTCCCGATCCAGAAGCACTTGAGCTTTCAGCTCTTCGGCTCAGTGCCATGGACATCGCAACCCTTCGGTACCGTAAATCTGGAGAACCTGTGGCTTTTTTCCAGCCTGCGGAATTGAACCCGCACTCACAGAGGGGCCCATTACCCGTCGTCAACGCGCTACGAACACGCTGGGCAGGCGGGCATGACTTAACGATGTGAGCTCAACCCCAACCAAATAGTCGGTTCAAACTCCGCTGTAGGCAATTTGTTCGCGTGAATTTTTACGAACGGCAAAAATAGACCCCCCACCGTTCCAGAAAACAATGGCAACTTTTGAACTATATTTGGGACCTAGAAAATCTACGACTCGTTTACTGTGGTTGATGGCTACGTCCTGTAAAGGTTTGCTATGATTTTTTATTTCATGCAGCTATATCAGCCTTCCATCACGCTGACATATTCCCCCTTCAGCTTCCATCTCCCACGCCCCTTTAACTACGCCCCTGATAGAAGGTGGTAATCTTAGATTTGTTGACCTAGTTTCTGTCTTCTATGTTTGACTTGATTAATGACTCTCCCGAGTACACTTTAGTTATAGACATAACACATTGAATGTTTGCCATCTCTACTCACATATCGTCAAAAAAAATTGCTGAAAAAGAAGACAAAATTCTTTATTCGAATCTTTGCCCGCGTGCCCAGCGTGTTCGTAGCGCGTTAGACTACGGGTGACTAGTCCTCTGTAAGTGCGGGTTCAACTCCGCGGACTGGCAGAAAAGCTACAGGTTCCCCAGATTTACGGTGTTCGTGGCACCGAGCCGAAGGTTACGATGTCCATGACACCGAGCGAAGAAGCTTTCAGCTCAAGTGCTTCTGGATTAGGAAAAAAAAAATTCGAATCTTATTTTGTAACATACGATTTTGAGTACATTTTGACTTAATCATATTAGTAGTTCAGAGGTCACTGGGTCGAGGTGGTTAAGCATTTTGTATTGCGTTCTGAAACTCGTGGTATCAAATCCGAACCGCGTTGTTCGGTTCATGAGTTGCATTTTTTCCTCGAAGGTCCCATAGGATTTATGCTGAAACTATGGAGTTCATGATTTGTGTAATTTTACTTTAGGCAGATGACGTGTCATTTCTTTGGAGAGTGCACGAGCTACTTGGGGGAAACACGATGCATAAGTCAACGTTTCGGCATATGATGTGCCGTTTTTTTCATAGAGAGCCGAGCCGCTTGGGAGACCCGATGCAATGAAGGCATCCTTTCCGCAGATGACATCCATTTCTTCGAGGGGCTCAGCCCTTGGGAAACTCGGTACATTGAAGTCAACCTTTCGTTAGGTGGTGACATTTCTTCGAAGAGAAATCTCTTCCTACAGGAAGATCTCAACTGCAGTGCACGAACTCCGTAGCACAGGCGAGGTCCCTGATGTAATTTGAAGATGAAGAATATATTTTGTAGGAATTTTATTTTTAATCTTTTCTAATAAATTTTACGGGGCAGTGGCTTTCCAGCCTGAACTTCTCGATTTTGTACTGTGCCCGGTCAGCGACTTTCCAGCCTGAACTTCTCGATTTTGTACTGTGCCCGGTCAGCGACTTTCCAGCCTGAACTTCTCGATTTTGTACTGTGCCCGGTCAGCGACTTTCCAGCCTGAACTTCTCGATTTTGTACTGTGCCCGGTCAGCGACTTTCCAGCCTGAACTTCTCGATTTTGTACTGTGCCCGGTCAGCGACTTTCCAGCCTGAACTTCTCGATTTTGTACTGTGCCCGGTCAGCGACTTTCCAGCCTGAACTTCTCGATTTTGTACTGTGCCCGGTCAGCGACTTTCCAGCCTGAACTTCTCGATTTTGTACTGTGCCCGGTCAGCGACTTTCCAGCCTGAACTTCTCGATTTTGTACTGTGCCCGGTCAGCGACTTTCCAGCCTGAACTTCTCGATTTTGTACTGTGCCCGGTCAGCGACTTTCCAGCCTGAACTTCTCGATTTTGTACTGTGCCCGGTCAGCGACTTTCCAGCCTGAACTTCTCGATTTTGTACTGTGCCCGGTCAGCGACTTTCCAGCCTGAACTTCTCGATTTTGTACTGTGCCCGGTCAGCGACTTTCCAGCCTGAACTTCTCGATTTTGTACTGTGCCCGGTCAGCGACTTTCCAGCCTGAACTTCTCGATTTTGTACTGTGCCCGGTCAGCGACTTTCCAGCCTGAACTTCTCGATTTTGTACTGTGCCCGGTCAGCGACTTTCCAGCCTGAACTTCTCGATTTTGTACTGTGCCCGGTCAGCGACTTTCCAGCCTGAACTTTTCGATTTTGTACTGTGCCCGGTCAGCGACTTTCCAGCCTGAACTTCTCGATTTTGTACTGTGCCCGGTCAGCGACTTTCCAGCCTGAACTTCTCGATTTTGTACTGTGCCCGGTCAGCGACTTTCCAGCCTGAACTTCTCGATTTTGTACTGTGCCCGGTCAGCGACTTTCCAGCCTGAACTTCTCGATTTTGTACTGTGCCCGGTCAGCGACTTTCCAGCCTGAACTTCTCGATTTTGTACTGTGCCCGGTCAGCGACTTTCCAGCCTGAACTTCTCGATTTTGTACTGTGCCCGGTCAGCGACTTTCCAGCCTGAACTTCTCGATTTTGTACTGTGCCCGGTCAGCGACTTTCCAGCCTGAACTTCTCGATTTTGTACTGTGCCCGGTCAGCGACTTTCCAGCCTGAACTTCTCGATTTTGTACTGTGCCCGGTCAGCGACTTTCCAGCCTGAACTTCTCGATTTTGTACTGTGCCCGGTCAGCGACTTTCCAGCCTGAACTTCTCGATTTTGTACTGTGCCCGGTCAGCGACTTTCCAGCCTGAACTTCTCGATTTTGAATTGTCAAGGCTTATTTTACGTGTTCAAACTAAACACGGGACATACGTTTTATTGTTCATCTCGGATCGAACTTTGAACTCCATCTTACCTACACTATGATCAGGGATCTCTGGAAAAATATCCTGTTGGCTCAACGAGGAGCGAACCGAATACCTTTGGCACGAAAGGAGCACCTAACTTCTATGCACATGATCCCGTACACAGAGTGTACAATTGTTCAAAGTAAAATGACGTGCTTGACAACTAACTTCTATGCTACATAGATGCCCGTACACAGAGTGTACAATTGTTCAAAGTAAAATGACGTGTTTGACAACTAACTTCTATGCTACATAGATCCCCGTACACAGAGTGTACAATTGTTCAAAGTAAAATGACGTGTTTGACAACTAACTTCTATGCTACATAGATGCCCGTACACAGAGTGTACAATTGTTCAAAGTAAAATGACGTGCTTGACAACTAACTTCTATGCTACATAGATGCCCGTACACAGAGTGTACAATTGTTCAAAGTAAAATGACGTGTTTGACAACTAACTTCTATGCTACATAGATCCCCGTACACAGAGTGTACAATTGTTCAAAGTAAAATGACGTGTTTGACAACTAACTTCTATGCTACATAGATGCCCGTACACAGAGTGTACAATTGTTCAAAGTAAAATGACGTGTTTGACATCGTATCCCCCAATATACCTCATGGTATGAAAACGCCTGTGTGGTGACGGTACTTGCAAGGGGAGCAAAGAATAGTACCACTGCGATCTACAAGGCATGTCAGAGGCGACTAATATAGGACAAAGGAAGCTACCTAGTAAATAAAAAGCATTTCTAGAATCGGATGTGCTGGCCTACTTGTAGGCGCATTATTGGCACAACGTACATTCGCTCGTATGCTCAGATGGCATACAGTGATTAACAAGTGGTCGATATGGAGCGTTCGAAGTAGTAGAAGAAGAAGAAGAAGAAGATGACACGAAGAAGAAATACAATTCAATACTTCTATAATTATAATGTGAAACAAAGACGGTTTCAAACACAAGAAGGTGTAGAGAGAACAGTGTTGATGACAGAACAGAAAGATTGAAATGTAAACACAAGTCGAGTGAGAGAAGCAGACAGGGAAACTAATCGATTCTTCTTGACGAGTTCGAACACCATCTTTGGTTTGTGAGAAACATTTATTTGTATGATACCTTTAGTGAAGAAATGTCAGCAATAGTAAAGACATGACATAACAATGTGAAGTGATGGAACTGAATAGGGAAGAAAGAGTAGAATAGTAAAGACAGAGTGAATTAGGGAAGAAAGAGTGGATTAGGAAAGAAAGAGTGGATTAGGGAAGAAAGTGTGGATTAGGGAAGAAAGTGTGGATTAGGAAACAACCTCGAAGAACTCTTAAATGAATTTCTTTTGCAGACGATCAGGCAATCATATCAACAACAGAAGAACAGCTACAACAACACATCAACAGACTCCAGTTAGCATGTAACGAATACAACATGAGAATTAACATCGACAAAACAGAAGTAATACATTCGCCAGAGAGGAAAACACTACCAACATCTCCATCGATAATCATCTACTAAATCAAGTAAAAGATTTCACATACCTAGGGAGCATTTTTCAGCAAATGGAAGAATAACTAATGAAATTCAACACAGATGCAACAAAGCAAATCAAATGATAGGGCAAATGGCGCCAATTTTAAGATGCAAACACGTCACCATGAACACAAAAGAGCAATTTCAACACAATCTTTCTCCCCACATTATGTTACCAGTGCCAAACCTGGACGCTGACAACAAACGATAGAAGAAAACTAGTCACAACAGAGATGAAGTGGCTACGCAGAATGCTGGGTGTAACAAGAAGAGACCGGTTGAAAAATGAAGACATCAGGAATAAAGTGGTACAACATCAGTACTGGACTTCATCAAGAAACAACAAATTAAATGGTTCGGCTACGTAAGCAGATTACCATCAGACAGTGCACCCCAAAGAGCAATGCTGCTACGATACAATGGGTACAAAAGCAAAAGGCCGGCCACGCAAAAGATGGACCTCAGAGATAACAGAGGCGACGAAAGAGACTATCTACGAAGCGCATACTAGGGCCGTTTTAGAAATCTCTTCCTGACCTGACGCTGTGAGGCATACAGGATTCGAGAAAGAAGAAGAAGAAGTGTGGATTAGGGAAGAAAGTGTGGATTGGGGAAGAAAGTGTGGATTAGGGAAGAAAGTGTGGATTAGGAAAGAAAGTGTGGATTAGGGAAGATAGAGTGGATTATGAAAGAAAGAGTGGATTAGGGAAGAAAGTGTAGATTAGGGAAGAAAGTGTGGATTAGGGAAGAAAGTGTGGATTAGGGAAGAAAGTGTGGATTAGGGAAGAAAGTGTGGATTAGGGAAGATAGAGTGGATTATGAAAGAAAGAGTGGATTAGGGAAGAAAGTGTAGATTAGGGAAGAAAGTGTGGATTAGGGAAGAAAGTGTGGATTAGGGAAGAAAGAGTGAATTAAGGAAGAAAGTGGATTAGGGAAGAGTGAATTACGAAAGAAAGATTAGAATAGGGAAGAATGAGCAGCATGGGGAATAAAGAGCACACTAGGGAATAGAAAATAGAGCAGGGAATATAGAGCATAATATGAAATAAAGAACAGCACAGTGAATAAAAAACTGAACAGTGAATAAAAAACTGAACAGGGAATAAAGAACAGAACAGGGAATAAAGAACAGCACAGTGAATAAAGAACAGAACAGGGCATAAAGAACAGAGCAGGGAATAGAGAACAGAACAGGGAATAGAGAACAAAATAATGATGATGGTTATTGGGATAGAAACAAAGGAAGACGACACAAAATTGGAAGACGATAATAATATAATGAATCTCTCAAGAAAAAAAATGGACAAAAGATGACAACGAATGTGTGCAACACGTAGAGATCTAAGTGTGAATGATATGATCTCTTCCATAACTGCTCAGTATGTCTCGGCTAACTGAATGTACCAGAAGCAGAGCACATACACAGTATCGCCGGCAGCGATTCGGATTACTTTTCCTCCCCGAGTCCAGGTCCCAATTTCCAGCTGTATGACTTAAAAGTCAGGTATACAAACAATTGAGCACCGTCAACTGATTAGAAAGTCCAATCACTGCTACTGAACTATGATTAATATTTCAAAAGTAGTAGTAGTAGAAGGGAATGAAGAAGAAATAGTAGAAGGAAAGGGCAAGAACAATAAATAATAATAAAAGAAAGTGGGAATAAATAAATTATGATATACCCGAACACAAACATTTCACAAACTTAAGAAGAAATGGAAACCGCAAAGAGGTATCCAAAATACACACACAACTCACTGACAAACAAATAACAGACTGTGCAATGCTTCCAATATACACACACACAACTCACTGACAAACAAATAACAGACTGTGCAATGCTTCCAATTGATGTAGAATCGCTGTTACGTTATTAAGATTACATAAACAATATCATCAATAGACTTGCATCATCGATAATGCAGCCCAGCGGTATCACCACACAAACGATATTTTAATGTACCTCAGGTCAGCGTGACATACTAGTAATTTAACCGGAAGTCTATGTGGTAAGGGAGGATCTCTCGAAATGAATGAAAATTATATATCGTAATAAAGTTCATAACCCGTTAGAGTTGTAGGGGTGTCACTCTGGAGACATCAGCACAAAAACATGTCATGATTCCTGTCAGTTCTTCACTAAGGTATCATAAGGTATCATAAGACAGAGACTCATGGCGTGGCGAAAATTATATCCCATAATCATGAATCGAAATTTATTAGAAAAATAGAATTTAAGAACATTTGGAAGCAATCGCATCCAACTGCAGTCCGTGTAGCCTCATATCACATATCTTCTCTCTCTTCTGTAGTCACACTGTTTCCAGGTTGTTGCACAGTGTCGTGGTTGTTACGCCAAAGACAGCTGACAAATATCGTCAGATATCTAAAGTAACACACCAGAATAAGAAGTAACATGTACAATTAGTGGATCAGACTTGTGTGTTCTTGTGAACTAAGTTCGGAAACTGTAAAATAGTGGTGTCCAACGTTTCGATATAGCGAGGCGCATCTAGCTGATAGTTGTGGTAGAGACACGAACGTCATGTGACGATTACATGACTACTACTAGTTCACTTGTGGTAGGGGATTGTGTTCTAGGATTGGACTATACAGTCACCTCCGCACACACGCCAGAGAGGTGCAGCAGCACACCTCTGAGGCTGTTGTCATCATTGCTTGCGATGGACGGATGTTACATTACAATAGTTAAGAAGTCGACGCTTTCTTCAGAGAAAGAGATAAAGATGGGGTTAGATGACACAAGAATGGTTACAAAATAAAACAAGTCTGCAAAGGCAGGAAAATCGTGATCATGGGAGTACTAGGACAAAACTGAAAAATAGTTTGTTATTTTGAAATCTGATAAACGCTACAGCCGGCGGCGTCAAATAGGGCACCATACATGTATGACACGGGCGCCACGTTGGACATCGCTACTGTAAAACATATCCTTTATGTATGTCAGTTCTTACACAGAGAGAAATAAGAAGAAAATAAAATATATCCTTTATGTATGTCAGTTCTTACACAGAGAGAAATAAGAAGAAAATATAACATATCCTTTATGTATGTCAGTTCTTACACAGAGAGAAATAAGAAGAAAATATAACATATCCTTTATGTATGTCAGTTCTTACACAGAGAGAAATAAGAAGAAAATAAAACATATTCTTTATGTATGTCAGTTCTTACACAGAGAGAAATAAGAAGAAAATAAAACATATTCTTTATGTATGTCAGTTCTTACACAGAGAGAAATAAGAAGAAAATATCGTGAGAGTACCTCTTTCAAGACTGAGGGACTCGATAGATGGTCTGAAACGAAACATACAGTTGTCTGAAGCTACTGGTGCTGTGATCTGATGACAACCATAACGAAGAAATAGAATAGAATATAAAAAGAGTGCAAGAAGCGAAAAAAAATAAAAATGTGAATAATGAAAACATAAATTTGTTACATGCATCGAATACAAAAAATAATATATGTATAATTATTATCTGTCCATACCGAACTTTCGGGACAACTCGTTCAATCTCTTCTATTAAATTGTGTCTGATATTTCCGCCTCTCTCAGCAATTTTTTAATTCAGGTTTTATGGCTTTTCTTTTTTCTTGAACCATTTTGGCTTAAAATCAAAGCCCTTTGTGATTTTTTAATAATTTTACTCAGGTTTGCCAACATGTAACATAACTCGCTACCGAGGATGTAATAATGGCAATACAATGTCTTTGCAACAACTGAATAGTTATCCACTTTTATCGTTGACCAAGGACTTTCTGAAAATCATTCTTTAGAATCAAGGACGTGGCCCCCAAGAAAAAAAACAAGCTGGTTTTAGACCTGGGAGAAGCTGCTTAGAACAAATAATTACCTACAGGTATTTGGAGGAACATATTGAGAAGCAACAACTACTCATACTAAATTTCATCGATTTTTAAAAACCTTGATAATCTAACAGGATCTCCTTGGGGAATATTCTGAGATGCTATGGAATACTAAACGAAATAATAAACATTATTAAGAGCCTCTATGATGGTTCACAGTGTGCAGTTCCACTGATGGTGGACACAGCGACTGGTTTTGGTTGAACCAGTAAGCAGGCTGTATTATTCTTTGCTTTTGTTTGGAGTGGCCATTGACGGGAATCTGCAAAATGTTGCAGGGCGAAACTGGCATTGATTGGGGTAGAAATATCAAATTAGAAGATTTGAATTTTGCAGATGATATTGCCTTGTTAAGTAGAAACAACCAAGATATGCAAATAAAACAGAAAATTTTTATCTATAGCATAAAAAGTTGGACTGCAGATAAGCTATGAAAAAACAAATATAATGAAGACACATATGGCAATAATGCAGATATCACCCTGGAATCTACACCGAGCGTTCACCTATTTGGTAGCAATTTTGATTGACAGGAAATTTAAAAAGAAATTATGATACGAATTGTAAAGTAAAAGTAAGGAACCCTTTCATACCTCGTGGTATATAGGTCAATACAGTGTTAGGCCTGTATTTTCATTGACCGTCGGCACACGATGGGTGATGTGGTCAGCATCACGCCTCCGCCTTTCTTTCCCAGAGCATGTCTGGTACCCCGTTGAGGGTGGGTCGACCGAACCGTGCGGTCGGAAAAATTCCACGCACATTGCGGAGCTGAACCCAACCACCAGCCTTGCGAAGCGAGTTCACTAACAACTACGCTACAGCGGCTCATGATACGATTTGGGAAAACAACATCAGCTTTTAAAGTCCAAATAAAATATGGAACCAGTTTATAGTATTAAAAGTAATTACGAATTTTCAATTCAAATGTTGTATCAATCCTAACATATGCCCGGAGTTGAAAATGACTAAAGAAAAGAAAGCAAGTTGAATGCATTTGAAAATAGATGTCTGCGAAAATGGAACGAATTCACAAGAGGTGATGAAATCAGAGAAATGTCTGGTCAGCCACTGGTGACAACTGTTATGAAAAAAGAAGATGGAGATATGTTGGGTCACCTTGAGGAGAAATGATCAACGAATATCAAAGCAGGCATTGACATGGAATGCAAAAGGTTCCAAAAGAGGACGACCTAACGAGACCCTGAAACGAACTTTGCTGATGCTGACAGAGGCAAGAAAATGTCGGTCTCAGTTCCATGGAGGAGATTGAGCATTGCCCAGGATAGAGCGGTATGGAGAAATTACTTGCAGGCACTATGTAACGTAAACGGTCGTGAGTTTTTATATTACCTATCTTATTGCCAAACTGTTTGCCTTGCCAGTCGAAGGTCGTGGATCGAATCAGACCGCTATGTGTTGTTCACGAGTGCATTTTTTCTAGAGACCAAATTTTCTGGAATTCGAGTTCGTCACAATATTTTCCAAGGGGAGTGCCCTTTCTGCGAAGAGGACTGGGCCATATGGTGTAAACCGGGGCAATAAGTCAATCCTTTGGCTTTAAACCCTTTTTATTTATTGACTATTATATTTTCATGGTAGAGTGTCAACATCTGAGTTAAAACACCAACGACAGAGATTTGTGGAATCATGATCGCCTAGCCACCCAAGACACCTGATGATATATTATATTTTAGAAATATTATATTTTATTGACTATTATATTTTATTTACTATTATATTTTTATTTAAATATTATATTTTATTGACTATTATATTTTATTGCTATTATATTTGTTGACTATTATATTTTATTTATATTATATTTTTTTTACTATTATATTTTATTGACTATTATATTTTATTGACTATTTTTTTTATTAATTATTATATTTTGTTGACTATTATATTTTTTTTATTATTATATTTTATTTACTATTATATTTTATTTACTATTATATTTGATTTACTTATATTTTATTTACTATTATATTTTATTTCTATTATTTTTTATTATTATATTTTATTAACCATTACTTTTTATTCCCCATTATTCATAACATATAATCGACTATTATATGTTTTTATTATTATATTTTAATTGACTATTATATTTTATTGAAATTTTAGTGTTTAACTATTATATTTTGTTAACCAGTATATTTGATTGATTATTATATTATGTTGACTACATTGCTTACTATACTGTTATGAAATATTCTACTGTATTGTGTATTTCATTTGATGAACTATGTTCATTCATGACTATTTCAAATCCCATTTTTTTTCCCAAAAAAATTCTTTTTATTTTTTAGACAATTGTTACAAAATATTGTATTTGGGAGGAGTGAAAACGAATGTGAGCCAAGTGGGGAAAGGTTTTTTTTGGTTTTTTGGAAAATTTGGCTAAAAAAGTGGGCGGGTTTTTTAAGAAAAAGGAAAGTAGATGAGAACCCTTGGTTGCTAAAATGAAAAATTGGGGAAAATTTTTGGGTTTGTGGCCCGGGGCTCAGGGCGTTCACCCCAATATTAGAAAGAGACAGTAATCATTTTGGGCATGTGATGAGGAAGGGGGGTTTTTGGGAACACATTGTAAAAACCCCATTAAAATCGGGGGAGACGAAAAGAGGAAGACAGGGGGATTAATTGTGGATAGCCTAAATTCTTGCCCGGGGAAAGGGGCGTCCACCCGGGAAAAGGGCCACCGGGGCGGGGGTGCCGGTCGCTCATCCCCCCACCCCTTGCGGTTATGGAAGGGGGTTTTAAAACGACCGGGAAAAAACAACTCACAAAACCCCTCTAGATTTTCGTACTAGATTTATGGAGCATTTCCCCCGACGGGGGGTCAAATAGGGAAACGGGGAAATTCTTGGGCGGACAAGAAAAAGAAAGTTTGGACGAGTCCCGGGGGACTTATCAGTGATAACAACCCAAAAAACACACTCAATTAAAACCCATAAAAGGCCCACAAATACTTCCATCAAAAAAGTTATCAATGCCAAAAGACAAAAAAAAAACCCAAAGGACCAGACAACATAAAAACAAAAAAATAGAAGCAACAGGCGAATTGGGCGTAGGCTTTTTAAAAATTTTTCCCCCCTGACATCTACAAAGGATCGGGGTCATATTTGATTAAAAAACCCCGTTTTTAAAATTTTACTTTTTTCCGGAACCCGTGACGGAAATTTTAACACAAGTCAGATTGTGTTTTTCAAACGAAAACAGCTTTAAAAACAATTGCTTCATATGAGATAGTGTCATTAAAAGAAAAAACCGATTTTTCCCCACGGGGACCGAAAAACAAGATCTAAAATTCTATGATTATATGTTAAGTGGAATTTTAACAAAAGGATGGTCACTAAAAATTAAAAAATTAACCTTGGAAAATTTTCCTTACCCTTTCTTTATTAAACCCCCCCCAACTTCTTCCTTCCGCCCCCAACAAAAACCCATTTTTCTTTTTTCCATTTCTTGGGGCCCTTCGAAAACCCAGTTTCCCTTTAAAAATCCCTTTGCTTTCCCGCCGGTTTATTTGGGGGTTTTAGGGGTTTGGGCCAGCAAATACATTTTTAATTTTTTTATAAACATTATTTATCCCTTTCAGGACTTTTGTATCGAGTATCAACGGTAATATTAAATACGTTCAGTGAAAAAACCTTCGTCGGGTTAGACGGAAATAATTTCCGATCTTTATCATACATATTCAGATTTTTTTGAAAGTCTCACATTATTGTTTTTGGACAAAATTTAAAAATAATTAGTGAATCTTTTTCAGTACCTTTTTAAATTGTCTTTTTTTTAATTATGGGTTTTTTCATTTTTTAAAATTTTCCTTTAAATTGCACTCATTTTTAGTTGCAATAAAAAGTTTTGAAAAAATATGTCTAGAGCAATTTCAAAAACTATTGAAAGATCATCTCCCTTTTTTTTTTTTATGAAACTTCTTCTGTGACTTTCAATTTGTTAGTGGTTGAACCAAATGTGATCATTTTTTTTTCCAACATATATAAATATTTACAAAAAAATACCCAAACATGTTTTATGTGAGATTCAAAAAATAAATATAAAAAACTCACACTATTAAAAGGTCACTCAGAACAGCACAACATATTGAAGATAAATAAAGAAATATATGAATACAAAAATTAACCTCTGATGCTAGAGGAATAATTTACCAATATGCTTTTATTATTTTCAAAATTTGTTTTGGTTGTTGGAACATATAATGAGCACTAGATCAACAGTTTCAATAAATAAATTCTTATGATCCCCCCCATGCAACTGGCTTAAACCCTTTTGCAATAACATTAAATATATTTATTACTTTATTTTAAAACGGGAGATAGAGGTTGTGTGAATAATTTACTCAGAAAGTGTTAAAGCTTGACCATCATTCCCCAATACTAAGGTCAATGCATGGGAAATTAGAAAGGATATTATTCAATAAAATTTTGGTTGATCTAGTGGGGTCAATACATTTTTAAACAATCAAGAAATTTTTTTGACAAAAATTTGAAAACACACTGGTAAATCATTTACCTGTATTTAACTATATAGAAATTAGGTTTTTATACAAAGACCCCAATTTGCGTAATTTGTGTTTACTGTACCTTTGATTAATCAATTTTATAAACTCAGGGCCTAACTTTCCCCAAAACCCCTCAAGGCGTTCAAAGTTTTCATTTGAAGACATGATGCGGGATTTCCTCCTAAATTTTCCCCCCGGGTTCCCCCACTAACGTCCAAAATTTCCTAAAAAAAAAGATGCCTTTTAGGGCCCTTTAAATTTACTAGACATATTTTGTCACAAAACTTCCTTCCCCCTAAATTACACTTCAATTTAAATGGAAACTTTTTCCTAAAATTTTTCCCTCTACAAAAAAACAATTAAAAGGGTAAAAATGATTCAATTTTTTATTTTTTTAAATCACAATACAAAAGTAGAAATTGGGGGTTTGGGTTGGTTGATGGGAAAATTTTTGCCCTCTTGGGGGGGGAATTTTTTTTTGGAAGTGATTGTTTTGACCCCGTTTCTCGTCAAAAAATCCTGAAAGGAAACAAAAAATGTTTGAAATATAAAAAAAAAATTAAAAAAATTTTTATTTAGCATTGCTGGATATCGTTGACACCGTAAAAAGACGAAAATTTCCAAAAAATCCCTTCAGCGGTTTTATGGGCTTAAAAAAACAAAACCGGGTTCTAGCACAAAAAATGGAAATCTGGCAGGTTTTGAGAAAGGGGAACGTAAATTCCCAAAAGAAAAAATTTTTATTAAAATTTTTAAAAAAAAGTTTAATTTAATTTGTTTCCCTAAATAGATGTTTTATTTGCCAAATTTTCAAGTTCCCAAAAAAATGGGTGACCAAACAAAAAATTTCGTTCAAAAAGCCTTAACTTAAAATAAATTTTCCAGATCTTTTAGAATTGTTACGGACGTAAAACAATCGGTTTTTATATGAATAAAACATATCTCATATGAAGCAATTGTTTACATTTTCATCAAATTTAAAACAAAACCCCCAAAGGCTGACGTGTTAAAAATTTTTTCCGTCACGGGGCTGGTGGGTGTTTGGGGTTTTGGGTTTATGAAAGTTTGACAATCCATTTTTGCCTTTCCGGCAGGAACGTAGAATGTGAAAAAACACCGCCCAAACAGCCTCATGAGTCACGTAACAAAACTACTTTTCAGCATTATTATGAAAAGGGGACGAAACAAAAAAAAGACCGAAGTTAAGGAAGAACAATGGGCTTTGTTAACGCAGGGAACAAACAACGCAATATAAACAAAAGAACAATAATGGAAAAAATCAATAGAAATGGTTGGACTTATCCTATGTTTCATAGACTTCGCAAAAACTTTCGATAAAGTAAAACATGGGAAATAATCCCTTTTTAAATTATTAAAACAAAATTTAAAATTTTCCCCCCCCCCATTTGACTAGAAAATAAGGTTTGGGAAACTATCAGGCAGAGGAGTGACAAAGGGGGCACTCTCACCAGACCCATTCAACAAAAAAAAAACATCATAGGGAAAAGGGAAAGGTGGGGGTGGACTTAAAAATGGGTTTGGTGTGCCCTTTAACAAAGAAAAACGGGGGTCTGCCCAAAACCCATAGACATATTGTGAGAGAAAGTGAAAAGAAAGGATTAAGAATGGGTTAAAGAAAAAAAGAGGTTATGGTTGTCTTCAAGAAACAAGAAACACCAACATGTAATATCAAAATAAATAACACAACACTGAAACAAGTCCATCGATTCAAGTATCTAGGGAAAATTCTTAACACCAGATGGAAGATGTACAATAGAGATTAGGAGTAGAATGGGTCAAAAAAAGCGGGTTTTATGAAAAAGAAGAACACACTATGCGTGAAATCACCACCCAAAGACACTGCGAAAACGAGTACCCCAATGCTTTTGAACAATTTTTTATTTTGGCAGGGAAACATGGAAAACTGAACAAACCCAAAAATACGATCATTGGAAAACCACAGAGATGGGTTTTTCAGAAGAATGTTGAGAATTCCATGGACAGCAAAGAAAAAAAACGTGGGGTTTTTAAATCAGGTCTGCACACAAAGAAACCTTATCAAAAGAATAAGAATCCGACAATCAAGGGTTTTTCGGGCATTAATGCGAAGAGAAGGTTTAGAACATTTTTGACTACAGGTAAAATTCAGGAAGGGAGAAGGTGGAAGACAGAGGGGGAAAAATGTTGGGTGGCCTGACATCATGGTTTCAAAATATCGACGTCCCGAACTGATTACATGCACCGCCCAAAAAGAGTTGTGGGGGAGAGCAAAGAAATACGCCCCGGGAGGGGATGGCACGATTGATTGAGAAAAGTTTGTTTATAGTAGGATTTGGCGCACAAACACATACGTGTATACACAAAAACATACATGGACCCAAAACAAATTCAAAACACATATAACATTAATACCAACCCAAAAGATTCCTGCAACCCGGTTTTTTTTATCTAAAAAAAATTTAAAAACATTAAATTTTTTTGGGTTTAACTGATTTTCCAACTCTTTAATTTCTGCGATTCCTCTCCATTTTACCTTTTAGGTAAAAAAAAATTTTCAGTTGCCCCCCAAACCCTCGCGAACAATTTCCCCTCAATGGGCCCATTGGGGGCACAGATTCCAAAAACTTATTTCCAACAAAGGGGGAAATTTTTTCCCCCCCCAAATTGCCGGTGCCCGGTAAAAAAATTTTCTCAAGCTCTTAACTTTTTAAATCTATTTATCCCCATCTTTCTTTTTCTTCAATCTTCCCCATCTATCTTATATCTTTCCGTCTGCCCGTCTATTTGTCTGTTTTCGGTTGGGAGGTTTGTCGATATGTTTTTTTTTATCTTTCTATCTATTTATACGTCAATGTCTGTCTGTGTTTTTGTTTGTGTGTTTTAATAACACACCCTGATTGTTGGGGAAAACAATGGGGGGGAGGGGGAGAGATAGGGGGGGGGGGAAGGGAGGGTTGTTGTCGGGGGGGAAGCTGAACCCATATTATGTGCGTGTATTGATGACAAAAAAACCAAACACACAGTATGACATTTATCCCCATTACAGCTCATTACACACAGTATGACATTTATCATATTAACAATAAAACACAGCATGTCATTTATTACATTACAGCAATACACACCATATGACATTTATCACATTACAGCAATACACGCAGTATGAC
Organism: Arion vulgaris; assembly: GCA_020796225.1. NCBI lineage: Eukaryota > Metazoa > Mollusca > Gastropoda > Stylommatophora > Arionidae > Arion > Arion vulgaris. Next base: position 596 of record JADZMA010000565.1, on the reverse strand, counting down.
ATTTTTTCACATTACAGCAATACACAAAAGATACCATTTATTAATTACAGAATAAAACATTATGACATTTATCACATTACAGCAATAAAACACAGTATGACATTTTTCACATTACAGCAATACACACAACATGACATTTATCACTTTCCAAACACACAACATCCATTTATCATATTACAGCAATAAAACAGTATGACATTTATCCCTTACAGCAATAAAACAGCATGCCATTTATCCCATTACGGGGAAAAAAGGTGGTTTTTAATTCAGTGATGCCCTTTTTTTGGGTTTCTTTTTTCCCTTCAGCAATAAACCGGTTTTTTGTCCCCAAATTTTTTTAAAAAAATTTTTATTACATTAAAAAAAAATATAAATTTTTTCATTGGCAATAAAAAAGATGCCATTTGGTTTCATTGCAGCAATCAAACGGGATGACATTTATTACATTGCAGCAATACACACAGTTTTGACATTTATCACATTACAGCAATACACACAGCATACCCTTTATCACATTACAACTCCCAAACTGTAAAATCGATATTTCATACAATAAGTTTCATTGATAATTCCAACTTTTTTTTGGGGGTTTTCAT
>JADZMA010000564.1:0-32935 GCA_020796225.1 Arion vulgaris | reverse complement strand
AGTAGGAAAAGCCATGTCTCCATTATATATGTCTAAACGCCCCCATTATTTTATCTGAATAGGGGAAATTGCCATGCCCATTATATTATTTAAAGTCCCTATTTTTTCGATCGTAAAATGCATTCTCTTATTAAGTTCCAATTATTATTTTATCTGATCTGAAAAATTTTTCACATGGCTCGCATTATAATAGTCTACAACCATTTAAGCAAAAGGTTATTTTCACCAAAGTTAAACCCGTTCACAAGACATAGACAAAATCTTTGGAGCCCCCTGCTACTATTGAAATGTTAGTTTCTGGGCCTCATATATATCCCTTTAACGTTCATTGTTCTTTATCAAAACTTTAAAATTTCACCAAGTTATCATAGATTATTATGTTTGGGGGTGAGTCACAGGTGGCCCCCAAAAATCAATAACTTTATGTTTTGATCTTCTTCTTCAAAACAACTTTGCTGTACTATCGATGTCTAAACAGGGTGGTGCCCTTGAGGTTTCCCGGGCCCCAGGCTGTAGGGGTTTTGGGCTGATTCCCCCTTTTCACTGCCAAAAAGGGGAGCTGCAGGATGTGCTCTGGGGACTGCTTTTTTTCCAAGGTGAGGCAGCCCAAATCCTGAAACCCAATTATGAGGGGGGCTTTTTGACCGCAGTGTCCATTCTAAGCAAAACTTTGGTCTGCACTTTTCGTTTAGTGGAAAAACCCTGGGTTGGTCCTCCATTTGTTTTCTCCTCACTATTTTTCTGAATTGTTTCATGTTATGTACCTTCTTCTTCTTCTTCAGCGATCTCTGGTCATGTGCTTAATTTACTGTGGGACACAACTGCAGACAGCTTTCAGGTCTGTCAGGTTTCCCAAAGCTATAGCTAGGTTCACTGGGTGTACACATGTTGCTTCTTTCAGCCACACAGCGAGGACAGTCTGCAGGATATGTGCTTCTGGTGTCTGTTCTGCCCAAGACACTGGCAGAGAGAGCTGTTTGATTTTTATTCCTAGTCTGTATAAGTGTTTGTTGAGTCTGCAGTGTCCGTGCGTAGTCGAAATATAATGACCTGGTCTGTTCTGCTTAGGTCTTTTTGAGGGAGTCTTTTCCATGTTCATATCCAGTGTTTGTCTTCTCCAGTCTACCGCAGATTTTCTGCATGAGGGTTTTGACCTCTGAAAGACGGGCGCTTGCAACGGTTTCTTGAAACGCCCTCCTTAGCTAAGACATCATCGTTAATTTCATTGCCTGCAATGCCACAGTGAAATGGAACCCACTGCAAGCGAATCTCTGCCTTTTCTGAAAGCTGAGCAAAGTTCTCTTGTAGTTTTGTAATTGTGCTGTCAGTAGGATTTAGCCTGCGGGTCAGGAGTAGCTGACAGCAGAGTCTGTAAGAAAATACCATCTAGCCTGCAGGTGCCGTAGCCATTCATGTGCTGTGCTGCCACCGAAGGGCTATGAAGTTCTGCTTGTAGGTTGGAACACTTTTCCAGTAGGAGCCGCTAGAGAGACACAGTGGTAGCATCTGGTGCCTAATGTACACTGCTCCCACCATTCATGGTTGCCTCTCCATTGCCTGATCCATCTGTGTAAATTTCTATCCAGCTGTTCTCTGGAAACATGCAATGGAGATGTTCCATTTGTAATTGCTTTTTTCACTGGGGATTAGGCTCGCATCTTTGCTTAATAATTTAGGGATGGAGGTTGAGAAGTTTAGTGGTACTGAGTCTGATTCTAGATCAAAGCAATCAATTCTTCAGGTATGGAATTATGATTTAGTAGTTCCAAGGTTCTTCTATTTCTTTGCTTTGTGGTTTAGACTTGTGCGCTTTAGTCTGAGTTCTTTGTTCAGCTGCCGTATTTTTTTCATGCAGTGGATGGTGTGAGGTATCTTTGATCCTTTCATCTTAACCATTTTCCCTTTGTCTTCCAAGGGCTGGATGTTGCTGTTTTTCCATTTGCAAAGCACCAGTAGATTCTGCTGGCTCCAAAATAGTACGCAGACACCTGTTTTGTGTTTTTTTCAGTATCGATTTGTTTGAATGGGCTGCTGATATCCATGTTGATGATGCATATTCAGGTCGTCTAACTGCATCTGTGTACACCTGACTCAGGATTCAACATCAGCTCCCAGGTAGTTCCAGCCAGCTTCCGCATCACACTTTGTTTCCTCACAGCCTTTCTGTTTGTTTCCATGTGTGATGCTTCATGTCAGACGACTGTCAAGCTTTTAACTCCCAAAAAGGTTGGAGTATGGGGAACGGGAACGAGTATCATCATAAATTTCAGTCTGAAGGTTTTCCTGAAAGACACAGAAAAATGTTGCTATAGTTTTGCTCCCGGTCATTTCAGACCATATTTACTGCCCACATTAGTACGCTGTTCAGCTGGCCTGAGTCAAAGATGGCAGGACCCAGAAACCTGAGGAAACACACAGCCAGATCATCGTGCAGAGAGTGTGACATATGTCTGGGCAGAGTTTGTGGCAGATCATTAATATATACCAGGAAAAGCAATGGGGACAGTACGCTGATTCTGTGGGACTCCCAAGCCTAATTTGAATCTGGGACTGTGCACTCTGCATCCAATTTTACAGATGCTTGTTCATGGTAAGAAAGTCTTTTATCCAATAAAGACTCACTCCCGTATTCCACTGCGTAAGAGCTTGAGTAGTAAAACCATCTTTTCCAGACTTATCGAAGGCTCAGACACACCAAGAACACTGTGAGGGTTTTTCTCTTTCTTGGCCATTTTCATGTCCCAGCGAGGTATGCCACTGGTCAGTGCTTCATGCTGCCTGTAGCCTGTCTGGGCCAATCCAGTTTATGGTTGATTCTAAAACCACTGGAGTCTAGTGGCACACTTCTCTCTTGAAAGTAGTTTTGGTATAAAATTTAGCAAAATCAGAATTTGTAGCTCTTATCCTTTTTGTCTTTTTCCACTTTTGAAAATTAGTGATTAAAGATTTTCCAGATGTCTGGGACTCCTCCCCTGTCTCCAACTATTGTTAAAAATCTGGAGTAGAAGACTCTGTGCTATTGGGCCTATTTGTTTGAGCATGCTGCTTGATACTCCATCTGGTCCCGGGCCTTTTTACTGATTGGTTTTTCAGTGCCCTGCAGCTCAGTCAGTGTGATGTCTTGACTCATACAGGGTTCACTTGTATGCTTTTGAATGTGTACTATCTCACTTGACTTCTTCCCTGCTCCTGACTTATTGAGCATGAGCTTTCTGTTTAAAATATCGGGCCACCAGGTGGCTGCTCGCTTTCCTGTGAGTAGTTGTTCTCCCTTGCTGGGAGAACCGTTTTCCTCTGGGATGGTTGTCACTGCTCAGGGCTGTAAGTCTCCACAACTTTTGAGTATCTTTTCCATGTCTGCAGGCTGTCTTTTCTTTCCAGGATTTTCTACACTGCTGGTTTCTTTCTCTAACATAAAGGGCCTTTGCTCTATTGTGTTGCATTACATTTTGGTCCGTTGGTGCGAGTTCCATTGTATTTCTGGCACTGCAAAGCGAGCTATGGAGAACTTCCATCTCTGATGTCCAATATGGCTCAGTTTTTTTCTCCTCCCTCTGGGTATAGCCTTTTGCAGCATCTAAAATGGCTTTTATTGAATGAACGTGCATCTCTGTCCACTTTTCCTGATTGATTAATTTCTTTTGCAGTACTTGTCTGCTATGGGCTCTTGGAATAGCTTCCAGTCTGCCTTTTTGTAATTCCAACTAGGGGCAGATTGTAAGTTCCTCCTCATAATGTTATTTATGAGGAGTTTCACTGGTCTATGGTCACTACCTCCAATCTTGGTCGCAGACTTGCCTTCGGTTATCCTGTGAATGTCACCAGGCAAATGGATCGGGGCATGGTTAAAACACCGTCGTGATGGGGCCATGTGAGGATCACCTGGGTGGTTGAGAATGGTGAGACTGTTGGTGATCAGCCATTCTTCAAGGCTTCACCGAGGATCTAGCGTGTCATAGCCCTGCAGCTTGGTGAGTGGCTGTTGAAGTCTCCCTACTATAAGCAAGTTGTCATCTTGAACTTTGATAGCTTCCAGCTCAGTTTGAATGGAGGCAGGAGTATATATTGCATAGAAACATCTTAGCGTTGTTGATAAGGAGTTGAACAGCTATGAATTTGAAGCATCTGATTGGACCTGTAGTTCAACTGTTTGGTATGGAATTATTTAAATCAAAGTTACTACTCCGCACCTTATGTCTATTTATCCTGACGAAGGTTTCAAATCCCCAATGCTGAATCTATTTCCGGATTATGCGCGCCTCTTGGATACAGCAGATGTTTCATCTTTCTGCCTTAATGCCTCTAGCTCGTTTTTTGTTGGTTACCCCTTCTGCATTCCATTGCATAATTGTGAGGGGTGAAAGTTTGTCCTTGCTGCCAGTAGTAATACTCTGTAATTTCTGCTTTGCAAGAATCAACAGGGCCGCTAGTAGTTAAGGGTGGACCCCTTCGAGGCAGGGGGTCTCGGTCCCACCACCACCATGTTTCCCAGTGCACCACAGTTAGGAGCAAATATTTCATGATGGTCATTTGGAGTTGTTCAGAGGTGTCGATTCCTCCGCCAATAATGGCTGACATGACCCGCTTTCTGAGGACACTTTTTTGAGGGTTGTTCTCTAGATAGTTGCAGTCCCCTGCTGACGAGATCTGTCTTCCCGGGTTGTCTGGAGTCGCTCTACTAGAGATGACTTCAGCTTTCTGTTGTTTACCACCAACCCAGGCTTTTTGCAGGTGCTCCTGACACTGTAGTTTAATCTTTATAAGGTCAAGGGAAAGTGTCATAGAAGTAGAAGACAAGACAAGAAAAAGGATGTCCCTCTCAAGAGAGAGAGAGGACAAGTGCCTATTTGTCCCATAGCTGGGACGGGGTTTGGTTGCAGCCAGAGCATTTACCACTCGCCGGTGGGTTCGCACTGTCACCTGGAGTGAGTCCATCCTGCCTCGCCTTTGGTCTGGCCTTTCACCTTCAGTCTGTCTGCTGCATAGACCTGCCAGGAGTTAGACTCCGCCTGACATAGCCTGAAGATCTTGGGGAGGCACACAAACCCTCCAACCACTTATAAGGTAGGCTAATATGGAGGGATGTTACAGTATAACTCAGTAGATGTTATCAGTAGAATCTTACCAGTAGAAGTTCTGTACAAATCTCGCCAATGTTTTGTCGGGCCCGCTTAGGTAGCAAAGACTAGTAGCACTGCGACCTACAAGGCTTGTATTATGAGTATCGAGTAAGGAAGGGACCTAGGGAAGATACCCTAGCAATAAAAAAAGGTAGAAATTTGATGTGTTGGTCTACTTGTAGGTGCATAACTGGCACAACGCACAATCAGCTTTAGGCGCAGATCACATACAAATCATAAAGAGTGGTTTAACAAGTGGCAATATGCATCCAAAGCATTTGAAGAAGCTTGTGTCCTGTTGGACAATATGCATAACATTTGTGGTTGGAAAGAAACGTGAATGATAATGGCTAGACCTGAAAACCCAATAAGTGCAGCTTTCAGACACTTGAAACTATGTGTCCTGGTGACTTTTAGGCAAGATGATCCTGTGCCTTGAAATATATACTGTGTGTAAAGAAGGACTCTGCAAGACCAGCAGACAATCTGGTGCCGAAGAATGAACACAACCTTGGCTACTGTCTCATTTAACTGCCTCTGGCAGATCCCTCCACTTCTAGCTTCTGTCCAGGGGTGTAAAAATTCATTTATCCCTAGTTCTTCAATGCTATGTCCACATGATACTGAGCCAAAGGGCATGAGCTCAAGGTTCACTGGATCATTCAAGATGATAGTTCAAGAGACAATGTTGAATATATAGACAATATTTCATTTGCACAATCTAAAGAAAGCAATGTAAAGGATTGAAGACGACATATTATAATTTTTTTAAACGTAAATAAAACGTGTTCTTCTTCTTCTCTTTTTCGCTCATTCTTTACGATCAATTTTAATCACTTTGTGATATGTTTGATCTTTGCCAAGAATGTGTATACGTTGCACATTGGTTTGGTAGGCCCCCTAAACGCATAGACTTCTACACGCTTAGGACATGTGCATCCTATTTCAGCCAAAACGTCTTTAATTCTACAGCAGTTATAAAATCTTCCAGTTGTGTACTACAAGATTAGTTTATGGCAAATATTTTAACAAACAAAAAAATTAACCTACTTCACTGGTCATTGTACATCTTTTTTGTTTCTTGGCATTGTGGTTATGTTGATCTACATTTAACATAATCACAGCATATGTCAAGTGTGTGCTTGATCTACATTATTGTGGAACGGTTCACCATTGCTTTTCTGAAAATGTAAATAAAACAGATGTCAAAAACATTTCTATATTGAAAAAGTTCTTTTGGGTATATTGGCATATTGGGTAATACAGCAAGAAATTTATTTTTCATTGACCGCAAGCACACAATGGCATGGGTCAACTTCACTATCCAGCGCTTTCTAAGGGGGTCAATATGAGAGCTGTTACTGTCTGAAAAAAGGTCTTCTGCTAACTGTGGAATTAAACCCAGACCACATACCCAAGAAGTTAATTCAGTAACTATGCTGTTGCGGCTTTCCTGCATCCCCTATGTAGTCACTCTCAATATCTCTCTCTTCTTTTCCTGGACACTGACTACGGACTGAGAAAGTACTTAGTGCCTGGCATCTCATAAGACAACAACAACTCCATCTCCACCGTGCTGTGTTATAGTGATCCTCTGTAAGTAGCCTGATGACTGACCTCATACCATGCATCTCTTCCTCCTGTTCTCAGGCAGTCCTTGGTCCAACCGCCTCCTTACCTATGGGGTCCACTCCCATGGCATGTTTTATCAATCTCTTAATCATTTCCTAAGTATGTTGGTGTTATGTGATCTATGTTAAGGCACATTGGAGGCACACCTATGTGTACTTTGTCCTCAGCTGAAGTGCCACACCAAAGTTCACAATGACCATACAGGAAGTTGATTAGCATACCTTCTCTCTCTACCTCGAAGATGACACTGTCTGGCATGTCCAACTTAACTTCATTCGTGACTAGCCAGTGTCTGGGACTCGCCCATATCAGGCAAATGAGAGGCATCATATTGACGCTATTGGCTCTGTCCATACTTTCTCCTGCTCGAGTCGGGGCATTGTTTGCAAGAAAGTCGCACGCTCGCGACGGCACTCCAGCGCATGTCCATGGGCACAGCCAAGTCATTTTCATGCCAAGTTAAGCCCTATCCATTGGCAGTCTGCTGATATGGTGGCAGAGCCTGCCAACATGTCTGGGCCACTGCCAGTGCCACAGAATGAAGATGAATGTAATTCTGCCTGGAAGATCTAGTTTGACCACAGATTCAGCAGATCTAGCATGGATAAATACCTGAACACAGTGGAAAAACAACACACAGACTTTGACTTTTCAATCTAGCTTGTTAACCCTTACACAATGTTCTGCAAATGCTCCATAAGCCAAGCGATAACTGGTGCTTCTCCAGGCATACGGAAAGACTCCAAGTACATACGTAGAGCTTCATCTACCCGTATCTTCAAAATTAAAATGACCTGTTAATATACCATATCAGGATTATTAGTTGACAAAACTATAATGTACAAGCCAACACTTTATGGATAACTTTTTGGACATTGTAAGGTAAATGACTAGACATTGGAATTAGTCCTTCTACTCTTACTCCGCCTACTACTCACTCCAGGGCATAGTCATGAATTTGGGTAAGGCTCGTTTGTTCGCTATGAATTCAGGCCTAATATGGACTCCTTGTGCTGGGTATCTTACTGATCTTGCGTGAATGCCTGCTTTCCTTTTTATAAGTGTCCCCTGCCATACAGGCTTGCCTTCTCCGAGTTCAAGTTTAAATTCTCAGAAATTGATCAGGAATTTAGTTAGTGTCTTATTTATTCTTTCTAGTCATCTTGTTTTCTGGATTTTCTTCTTGACTTGTAGCCTGATGTTCTCATATATTATGTTCAAACCATTATTTCATTCTTTGATGCTTGATGTTTGTTTGTATTCATTCTTATTGACTAAGTTGCACACTTTGTGATCTGGGTGGTTTGCGCTACAACTGCAGTACATTGTAACTCCTTTGTGAATACAAGATTTGGGCATTTGAAATGATCACCCATGGTGCCGGGACCCGTAAGGAAGCAAAAATAGTACCCCCTGCAACCTACAGGCATGTCGTAAGAGGCGACTGATGGTGACCCATGCAGCTACCCCAGTGGAAAAAAAGCATTGCATAAATCGGATGTGCTGGTCACTTGTGTATAATTGGCAATAATGTACACCGATCTTAGACTTAGATCAAATACAAATTACACACAGTAGTTAACAAGTGGTCGATTATGCTCAAAGAAGAAAAGAAGAAATGTGGATTTGCAGAAACTGCATGTATTTTGGTGGAATAAAAGGCAACAAAATTAAGAATGAAATCTTTACATAGTGATCACAAATGAACAAATTCAGTATTTTGAAGCATCTGAACTGTGCGGTACATCAGGACTGGAGAAAAGAAAGAAACAAGGCGATAGGGAGGTCGCCTAGGTGTTTCTTCTTCGACCTGAACGAGAAAGCAAAACAGGATTAGAGAATAGAAATATGAATTTCGTTGAATACCAAAACTGGGAGATATTTATGAAGGAAAAGGCTACGGGTTAAACGAAGGTCGGGTGGAAGGAAACATTGAAGTGCAGTGGATGATGGTCCTATCAATCAACCATCTTAGTCAAGGCAATACTCAATCCCTAATGGAATGACATGCTTACCAGACATGAAAGACCAAACAAAATCTTACTGGACAAATGTCCCACATCTCTTGTTGATCTTAGTACTTATGTAGTCTCCAATCATCTTCTTGTCAAGTCGATGGTTTTCCTTGAGAAAGTCACAACTTCACAAGGTTCAATGGTTTCGAAAGCAAGCCTTGTTCCTGCATATACTGGAGACCCTTTGATGAAGTGGAGTATTAAACTGCTCATACAATTTGATAAATCTGAAAATAAATAACAATAAGATGGTAATACATTTTCTTATTCTTCTTAAATGATCATACATTTTAGACTGGACTTTTCTTCTTTCTTGCATTCGGTTTCTTTACGACCAATTTTAATCACTCTTGTATGTTTGATATTTGCCAAGATGTATACGTTGGGTACATTGGTTTGCAGGTCTCTAAACACAGACTTCTAAACGTTTAGGACGTGCATCCGATTTCAGCCAAACCTCCTTAGTCGCTTACGACATGCATGGCAGGTAACAGTGGTTCTATTCATTACACCCCAAATGTGGGCCGAGGTAACCACTGGCGTCTGACTTTTCTGATACATTCATGGTGCCATATTTTACTCCACTGGGCAAGAGTTTAACCACTTAGACCTCAAGATAGTCAATGGATGATAGCAAGTCTGAACCATTCTCATTAAATTAAGGTAAAACCATTTAATTTTGTTGCCTTCATTTTGTTCGCAGTGGTGTGATTCCAACAATATTTCTGACATTCGCAGTCGCTTCATTTATTAATGCGAATTCTTCAAAAAGGGGAAGAATGGATCCCAACAGATGGTAGCATGACCAACTATCTCAACGTTTATCATTACTTCCTTGGAAGAGAATGTAGAGATTGGGCAACATGAAGGTTGATCTCGTGAGTTAAACAGCTGATAGAAGATAATGCAAGGGTTGATTTTTTTTTTTTTTTTTTTTCATCTCTGAAACTGATTTTTGCGAAAATCTGTTTCTTTCAATTTCTTAAATGGCAGCAAAGGCACATTGTAAATTACTTTACACTGGCAGCCGCAGCTCAATGTACTCGTAATTAGTATTCCTCTACAGGCAGATTTTCTCCGACTTCAGAGGTACTCATGCATCGCCCTGAGTAAGTACTAGGACTCGGAATAAATGCCGGACAGTAGGTTCAACTCCGAGCTATGAGGCGTCTCACAGCTAGCAGGTAACAGCTACTATCAACTACTTCAGGTGTCCTCGGCAAGGGCTGATGATGTTGTATATACCCCGGCGGTCGGTTCAACGTGGTGAGAAGTCAGGCTGGGGTTCAGGATGTAGTACAGGACAACTACTTCTAGTATGAGGATGGAGGTTGAGGCCACTACTGCTGCTCTCCATTGGCTCTCTGGGACTTCATTTACCGGGGCTTGTCTATCTGACTCTCAGTCGAGCCTACAAGATCCAGAAGAGCAGGTTTTGCATGAGTGGGATGTCGCTCTATAGAAGTCAAACTCCGCGGCTTACGGGATATACTGTCCTGGGTACAGGTGTTTACGGTAATGAGAGCCAGAAAGCTTAGCATCAAAAGCATCGATTGTTGGGGAGTTGAACTTGATAAGGGGATGTTCTTGTCTTTGCGAATGTCTGATGCGGACACTAAAATAGATGTTGCATCGAACCAGCAATTAGGCAGCTCTGGAAGCTACCAGTTGGCAGAACTGGATGTCTGAGGGGCAGACTTAGAAGTGTGTTTAATCAGCGAGCCACAGGAACCATCAGTATGCCCACTTTTCTATATCTGTTGGGGAAGACTGAGCACCTATGGGTCTGCCTGGAGTACAATGACATCAGTTTAGTAACCAATAACCAATACTCTATCTCATCTTATGATAAATCATCTTAAGGATAATGAGCATATTTATAGACTGAACTGTAAATGTTCCTATGCCAAAGGAAGTACTAGCTTTCATTTTTTTTTACTGTGATGTTCCCCTGTGTGAAATGTACAATGCCATGAGGTGGTTTTGTACTAGAAGAAATCATGCCCAACAACTTCCAACTACAAGAATGACTATGCACCACCGCTACCATAAATAATTAAAATAATGTTCATAAAAATATATAAATGAACCACAGACCTTTTCTTCTGTTTGAGTTCTGCAAGTTCCTCCCGTGCTGGTATCCCTAAGTTGAGACTTTGACCATACGGTTCTGTTTAACAATAGGACCTTTCCTGTTTTCCTTCCTTGACAGACTTAAGAGAGTCTGAGGATAGGTTATCTAAACATTAAACCAAATTTGAATGAACATATTTGATACAGAATTTCTTTTCTTGAACGCTCCATATCGACTCACTTGTTAAACTAATATTTGTGATTTGTATATGATCCAGCCTAAGAGTGATTGTATGTTGTGCCACACAGACGTTGCAAAGTAGGCCAGCACATCAGATTTATGCGTCGCTTTTTATTTACTAGTGTAGTTTCCCTAGACCCCTACCTCAGTCACCTCTCACAACATGCCTTGTAGGTTGCAGTGTTGGCTTATTTTTTGTCTCCCCTTACAACACATGGGCGACTACCAAAAGTACATATAAGTTTCACTTAATACAAACTAATAATTTAATAACCTTGTGAGTTAACTCTTTGTGGATCAAATGTCTACCATGTGGCTTTAGTTTGGATGCCTTTTACTAGGAGCTATACTAACTCTCTCTTACCCTGTTACACCCTTGGCGTTAGGTTGTCTTGGCCTTCCACATTTTCATTTACCCTCTGAGTCCATCTCAGTGCAGTTTTCGTGTCAGAGCCAGTTTCCATGTGCATCACATGCCCGATCCATCTCCAGTCAGCCTTGGATGATGGTGCTCATATTCTCTTGCATAGCCTTGGTTAGAGATAGTATTTGGCCAGAACACACGTAAGATTTTTCGTGAGACCAGCTGTATGAAACGTGGAGAGTTTGGACATGTCTTGTTCTGTCATTCTCCAGCATTCCGATACGTATAGCAAAGTTGATAGCATGCAGCTGCGGTATATATTAGTCTTGGTTCTAATGCTGTATTGGGCAGATTTTCAGACTGTCTGAGGAGCTATAATTTCTAAAGGGGCGTTTTTATTGTAAAAACATGGCTTTTGCCCAGGTACACTAAAAGTTAAAGAACAGACAAAAATACCAAACATATACCTGTCTGTCCATCTGGAGGTTTGTTGCCAGCACTGGTCAGCAGACACAGCAACTGTCTTAGCCAGGGTTCTGCTCTGACAGTGCATTTCTATGCCATCTATCACAGTTATCAATGCATCAAGTGATAGTAAGTGATTGTGTAGTAGTCCAGATACTGGAAATGCATTCTGAAAGATAATCATTACAAGATACTTTATTACTATTTCTTTCTTGAAACATTGATAGGGTAGTGAAAGCACGAGCTTGTATTTTTATGTATGTGGTTCCAGGATCAACCTCAAAGAAGAGTGGGTTTTTTCATACTGTAATAGCAAACATTAATCAATGTGGGCATCTATGCTTAGCAGTAGTGAGCTGATCACAACCCAGAGTACCTGGTTCAAACTTATGTGGGCAGTTTGAAATCAATGAGACCCACTGACATTTTTACAAATTGTAAAATAGACATCACCATTCAAGAAGACAATGAGTAACCGCAAGAAGAAAGGACACTCACCTTGGAAAGAAGTTTGTTGTGTCATCAAACAAATTGGAACAATAAAGACTACAGCCATATTCAGATACAGTTCCGTCACCAGTCCTGGAATCCTCCATAATTGGACAATGAGGTCAAGGACAATTTCTCGTGGTCATATACATTCTGAGGCTGTCTGATACTATAATGTCACATATCCGCAGCAAGTAATTCTGAAAAATAAATATCAAGTACTAACAATGTAAACGTTCATCACATGTTAAGTATTGAATAATTTGCTGAACATCTCTTTCTTCTTCCCACGCCCTATATTTTTCCACTTGTTAAACCACTTTTGTGATTTCTATGTGACCAGCCTGAAGAACAATTGTGGTATACTGTGCCATTTATGAACACATCTATGTGATGCTTTTATTTAATAGGTAGCCTCTCAGCCCTACCTCAATCAATTCTTACTTACGAAATGTATCAAGTGTTACTTTCTTTGTTTCTGTGGTCCCCGGAAACACGTCACTGAATATAAGTTGTTTGTTCTTATCAACTGTTAACCACTTTGCAATCTCTGTGGTTTGCATCGAGAGGATAGGTTCAGCCCCCCTGTTAAGACCCCACCACAAGTAGGGTAGGCCCATCCAAATTTTTAGCTAAATTGTGTAAGATTATTTTAACAGAAAGATATTTGTACAGATGGGTAACTAAGATATTACAAACAAAACAAAACCCCACTTTAAAAATACATCTGAAGTATACTGTAGTATTGTAATATCGTCAACCTCCACTACTTTAGTTACTAGAGTCAAATATGACATTGAGCAAAGCAGTCAAAAATTACATGTGAAATGCGCTGTCTGCAAAAAGTTTCCAAAAACACCAGAAAAGACAGTCACCAACATCAGCATAAGAAAGAAAGATGGCACAGAACTTTGCTTGAATTACATTGAGAAACAAAGAATTAAGTGGTTTGGTCAATTAATAAGAATGTATCCAAACTCCACAGTATACAGAGTCTTCTACAACAAATATCAGGAAAGGGAAGGCAAGAGGAAGACAAATCTAAAAGATGGTTAGATGACATGACATAATCCTGTGAAAGAGCAATAATAAATTACATACATCAGAACAGTGCAAGACAAAACAGAAAAAACCATGACACTTTGGGTAACAACCCGGTAGCAGTGATCACAAAAGAAGAAAAGAAAAGGTTGTATCAGATCTGATTGGATCATAGAAGACTGTCAGAACTGGAAACATGCCAGTAAACTAATTTCATTATAACTTCTTCTTCGAACGCTCCAGGCTGACCACTTGTTAACCACTGTGCTGTAGGATTCATCCTAAGAGCGATTGTACGCTCTGCCAATTTATACACTTGCTAAAGTAGCCAGCACATCCAATTCTGTGCTTTTTTTAGTTACTAGGGTAGTCTGCTTGTGGTTTCAGAGGCCCTCTCTTCTTTGAACCCTCTGCCTCCCAGACTAATGTTTCTGCTGGTATTCTTTGACCATTTCTTTCACGGTATGCCTAACATAATCATGTGGCACAGTCAACTGTATTAGATTCAGATACTGACTCCAGTTGCAGTTTGAGATGGGACTCATGGACTCAAACAAGAGAAAACTAAGTCTCAAGATGAAAATATTGAAAGACGCTCTGACTGCAAAGAAGCGAGGAAAGATAACAATGAAAGCCAGTCTTATTTTTAATGATCTTATCTCTTTACTGCTGTTGTTCTTCTTTTATTCTTCTTCTTATTCGTGATCACCGCTTAGACTGATGTACCAGATTTCCCCATACCTGCTCGTGGTGAAAATCTGATTCGAAGTGCAGCCTTAGCATAGGTTGATTTCACACATCTCACGCCATCGATATTTCTGGTGCTTATCCTTCCCCGGCGATGTGTCCGGTTTCCAGCCAGTGCTTATTGGTTCGCTTTCTGTCAGCCTTGACTGTCCCCAGCTGACTGCAAAGCAGCAGGTTGCTAGCTTTTTAGGGTTCTTTTATTCATGAACCCTGCTTTTTTTTATTAGAATTGTCTCAAATTAAATGTAAAAATAAATAATTATGCAACATAAGAAATATTTTCTATATACAATATAATAAATAATAGCAGTCCATCGCAAGCAATGATGACAAGCCTCAGATGTGTATTGCTGCACCTCTCTGGTGTGTGCAGAGGTGACTGTAAAGTCCAATTTTCAACACAATCTCTCATACATATGATCAAGGTTAGACATGTGGATGTTGTGCATTTTGTTTTTAACATAACATAGCATGGAACAGATTATTTGCAAATGTAGTAGTGTCTCTTCAAATTGACACAATAGTTGTGGATTCATTTCACAAACTTGACATCCTGTGGCTGAAGAAAGGAACACTTTCACTCTTGTATATATGAACCTAGAAATATTCTTTTTTCTTCGCATTCTTACTAGATTGGGATTTCGATTCTCTAATGAAGGCAGACGCCTTGTCTTGATTATCAGCCACACCATAGAGTTTGTTTGGAAACGCTTAGTGGCGCGTTCTTTCCTCCCAAGTCTTCATACTGGGGACAGTTCGTAGGATAGGTCTCTATGATTTCAGCTTCCCCGTTAGTGCCGACCTCCACCCGCAGCAAGTTTTGGCCACTCCCGTGATGGCATTCCACCACCGAGAATCTGTTATCCCATTCCACATTGTGAGGGCCGTTGCACCATGTTGCTTCTTACATGCCTGGCATCCGTTTTCTGCAAGCGTTTGTTTCGGATTAGCATTCCCTAGCAGACACATGCATCTGATTTCAGCCAAACCCCTCCTTAGTCGCCTCTACTACATGTGTACAAAATATGGTTCTATTCTTTACACCTGCAAATTTGAGCCTCCCTAGAAATAAGGAAGTTCTCCACTCTACCTGGACTGCCTGGAGTTCTGCAGACAACAGTACAGTAAACTAACAACCAATTTAAAAATAAAACTGTCTTACCACAGTTAAGTTACGATTCGAGCTCATCCTTGACCAAGTAGATAAGAGATTTAGCATTTTGATCTGATCTGCTGCTGTTTCCAGGGCAACAATCAACAAACTCAAGCCCATGTGGACCATTACATCAGTGTTGTGTCGGCCCAATGGGTTTGTGAGTGACACAGAACCGAAACAGTTCACGAACACACAGCCCATAGTGGTATTAGTGGGACATGACCTCCTGAAAATTGTATGGAGAATGATTGGCACATTGGTTTTCTGGGTACATTCTACAAATAATAGTCATATAACAAAACAATTGGTTGATTTTTAATTTGGGGGCACATTCTACTAAAAATTATTGATAAAGATCATCATCACAGCACTCCAGACATGTCCATAGACCTCCGATTCCCTCCTCAATATCTTTACTAGCAATTACGCTTTCCCATTTTGTGTTGATTATCCAAATGTCTTGTGCCTCTAACAAAGTGTCTAAATCTGGGCAGTTTCTCAGTATCATTCACATCTCCTTCACTCTGGATAGGATGTAAAAGTTTATAAATGTTTTTAACGTCATTTAGATAATCAACGTTTGCGACATTGATAGATGAATTTGCACTATCCATTGACTGTCCTTCCTGACCACTGTTGCAATTATTTCTTTTTTTTTTAGATGAAATTTTTGCAAGGTGTCGACTGCATGAATCTTTAATTCACTTTATCCTTGTCATGAATGTGTGTTAAACCATTCTTCAGAACTGCATCGTTTGTTTATTTTGGTGTTCATAAAATATGACAAATTCTTCTTTTGTTCATAAAATATGACAAATTCGTCTTTAACATCTATATCTCAGAGACTGTAATTTTGTCTACTAGCTGCTTGTTCCTTATCCATGTTTCTATGCCACAGAGAGATGGTACAGCACCTAGTGACTTATGTTTTTTTTAATTTTAGTATTTATGTTTCTTAATATCTGCCATACAACAATATAGAAATAGTATATGGCAAGATAATACTAAACTTTAGTTTATACAATCAATGTTTTCAAATAAAAGAAATATTCTTCTTCTTCAAAAAAACGTCAAGGCTGATCACTGTTAACCAGTGATTGTACATTGTGCTGTGCTATGCACCTACAAGTAGGCCAAAGATATCAATTTCTACATGTTTTTTATTTACTAGGTAGTTTCCCCAGTCCCCACATCAGTCACCTCTGCATGCCTTGTAGGTCGAGTGGTACTATTCTTTGCTCTTAGGCCTGCACTGTTAATTATTGCAAAGGAACATGATAACCATTTATTTATATTGTGTCTATTTAATGACACTCAACATTTGTGGTATGTATG
Organism: Arion vulgaris; assembly: GCA_020796225.1. Classification (NCBI taxonomy): domain Eukaryota; kingdom Metazoa; phylum Mollusca; class Gastropoda; order Stylommatophora; family Arionidae; genus Arion; species Arion vulgaris. Next base: position 16,257 of record JADZMA010000564.1, on the reverse strand, counting down.
TATAATTTTAAATGCAGGCATATTAATTCCAGGACCTTCTTTTCAATGTCATCTACAGATTGTCAACATTTTTTTAAAAATATGCCCAGCAATGATATTGACAACTGTCAATTTCTCTCATTATCTTTCAAACTATCACATTCATCAGTCTCATCCATGTGGTGCCGCTGTCTGCAAGGAAGCAAAGAATAGTACCACTGCAACCTACAAGGCATGCCGTAAGAGTAAGAGGCTAATTTGATTTAGACCTAGGAAGCCACTAGTAAACAAAAAGCATCGCAAAAATCGGATGTGCTGGCCTACTTGTAGACGGACAACTGGCACAACATACAATAACTCTAGCTCAGATCACATACAAATCACACAGTGGCTAATGTGGTTGATATGAAGCAACCGGGAAGAAGATAACATTCATCAGTCCTCATTGCAATCTAATGTTATAAAGCAGAGACAAAAATGTCCACCAGTACGACCTTGTGCCTTTTTTCCTACCTCAAATCAAGTCTTATGCTGGCTTTGAACTTCACAGCAAAAGTTCACACCCCCTTTTTCCTGCTGTTCGGCGTTGTCTAGGAATAGAATGTCTTGGCCATCTTTCTTTTCTCATACTGAAGACATGTCCATTCCATCATCACCTTCTTTTTTCTTCTATATTTACCAGACTTTCCTATTTGTGCGTGAAGTCTGGTGCATAATCTTATCTTCCCATGTATCTAACAAAACAAAAAGGTCTAAATGCGTAAGAATTTGACTTCATTGCACCGGGCTTCCTCATCTGGTTCCGTCCTCTTGGCAGAAATGGCAAGCCACCTAATGAGAATGCTGCACAAAGCATGAACTCTATAGCTCCAGCAACAATCCTAATGAACTTGATAAAAATGTGACTCAGTCTGGATTCAAACCTAAAACCTTCAGAACGCCAGGCAAATGTCTTAACCACTTCGGCCATCGAGACCTACTATCCCAGGTATAACCAAGTAGTCTTTTAAGAAGTCTTTCTTCAAATCCTCTGAACGTGATTTCTGGAGTTTTTTTTATCCGTTTGTAAGTCTCTAGGGGACTGCCTAGAGTAGTTGATAGTAGCTCGGCCTGCTAGCTGTGAGACGCCCATAGCTCGGGTTCGAACCTACTGTCCGGCATTTGTTCGAGTCTCTGGTCTTACTCAGACGGGCAACTGCAGTACCTCTGAAGTCGGAGAAAATCTGCCTGTATGGCGAGGGAATACACTACGGTACATTGAGCACACGGTTGCCAGTGTAGCACCGACAATGTGCACGCTGCTGCCATTGTAAGAAATTGAAAACGGATTTTCTTACGCAAAATTCAGTTTCCAGAGATGAAACTGGCCTGAGTTGAAAGCGACGAAGAAAAAGAAAAAGAAAAAAGAAAAAAAAAGTCTCTAGTGGAGCATCTGGTCAATGGATAGAGCGTGTAGTTCCCATGCAGACCCAGGCTCACTGGTACAAAGCCAGTTTTTTTCTGTCTGGGAATAAAGAAAATTCTCCTTCTTTGTCATATTTAAGACTAATTTAATCACTCTGTAGATATGTTTGATCTTGCCAAGAACGTGTATGCTGTACATTGGTTTGTAGGTCTCTAAACGCATAGACTTATACACATTTAGACAGGTGCATCCCATTTCAGCCAAGCCTACAAACATGCATGACAGGTAACAGTGGTTCTAGTCTTTACACCCCAAATTTGGAGCCCGGCAACCACTTTGACGGTGAAAAATTTAGAGAACTGAAGAGTTTAGCAGCGACTGCACTAGCCATGCAGCCATTAAATTCCACAAGCACGTCTGCCTTGTCCTACACTGCCCTAAAAAGCGGTATTACATGCAGTAACTACAGTTTGTTAATATTTATTTTTATCTCAGATCCATACAGAATGGCTGTCCTGGCATATGCTTAGCATTTCCAGGACTTAACCTTTCAATTAACATGTTGAATGTTTTCTGTACATGACATGGTTCATTATTTTGTATATGTTCTTAAGATTGTGTCTCACCTTCTACAGTCTGCTGTGGTTGATGCTGAAGTAACTCCTCTTTTAGGGATTGATAAAAAGATTGTTTCTCACCTTCTACAGCTTCTTGCTGTGGTTGATGCTGTAGCTTAACCCCCTTTTTTAGATTGATAAATTCACTCTTCTTGAGTAGATGTTGTATCCAAGTGAATGAACCGACTCATTATCATCACAAACATCTTGCTCACTGGCATAAAGATCCGCTTCACTGTGTGCTTTCTGTTTCTAAGAAAATAAAAGTGTTTAGACGTTTTTTGTAAAAGAGTGGGTACTTGGCACTTATGAGGACTTGTATCTAAAATTTCCTGTTCTGCCAATACTTTTTGTCAAACTTGTAATAAGTGGTTTAGTTTTCTTTGTGTATCTGCTACCCACTGCTTATCTCACTTGTGTTAAGAAAGGGATTCTATTCTACATAACTGAGAATATAGAGCTAGCTGGTTGTGTTTCTACAAACACTAAAGTCTGTGGGCTAGGACAATGTGTGCAAAATAAATAAGGGTTTAACTTCTTCTTCGATCGTTCCATATCGACCACTTGTTAACCATCTGTATGATTTGTATGTAATCTGAGTCTAAGAGTGATTGTATGTTTGTTGCTATGGGCACATGTATAGGCAAGCACATCCACCCCTTCTGTTTTTTATTTCCTGGGGTAGCTTCTCAGGTGGTCCTGCATCAGTTGCCTCTTACAACATGCCTTGTAGGTTGCAGTGGTACTATTTTTGCTCCCCATGCAAGCCCCGGCACCACAAGGGCGGGTTTGAATCCTATTTTTGTTATTTGGTTTTTTCAGAAGCTCCTAATACTTGCTTTTACTGTCTATTTATTGATTTATATTATTGGCTTGTGTACCTCGGGGTTCTTAAAAACTCCTTCTCTCCTTTGTAAAGTAATCAAAAAATATGTGCACCACAGACCCTGAAAGAATTACACCAACAACAAATAAAAATCTAACAAGACACTGCTGACAAAAATAAAGAGACAACTCTATCTTACTTCTCAATAACGAGGATCTACTAAACACAAAGAGAACTGTTTGATGAAGTGGTCAACTTTGAGATGCACACTCAACACTGTCTTTGATCATTAAGTTAAATGCCTGGCAGCCGCTTTCTTCGTTTCCACACTGGTATTGGTTCTCTTTGATGATTCTTCGATTTTGAAGCTGCCTGTATATTCTGCCAGAATAAACAACAAAGCAGGCCATGTAGTTGTCAATGAGCATAACATTTTTATATTCTACTCTGTCTACGAAACCAAGGTCTTCACCATGGATGTGTAATCAACCTACTGGCTTGAATATGGAATCGCCTAAGTCTATACGCAGTGGTTTTCACTGTAATTATCAAGTTATATGCAAACCCGGTTAATAGGGTTATCTGGTTCTGTGTCACAACCTCTGCCCCGTCTAGTTATGAGTTCTGATACTGCCCAGCCTCTTGTCATGTTGTTAAGTCCGCACATTGTGGACATGAAAAACTCGAAAAATTACTTGACGCTGTACATGCTTATTTCAGTGGCCGTGACTTTGCATTAATTTACATTTAACTATAAGCATGTTACCTAATGCAAAACATATGATAATTTCATAAATAATTGTAAAAAAATTTACTATATATTTTTAAGATGTCTAATTGTTTGAAGCACGCTATTTTCTAACCGCACATTTGAACCTACGCCATTTTGTCAAAACAGCCCCACGTGTTTTCCACTTGCTCCAACCAAAATCGAAATATTTTTAATTAAATGGATTCTAACAACCCAAATTACTGTCCTGATGAAGACAACAGTGAATCTTCAAATGGTTAATATCGAAAGACATATCCGCTGTGGAGATGGAAAATATAAATGTACATCCTCGAACACACGCATTGAACAGGTAGGAGCTTATACGCCGCCGCATGACTTACCTATGAAACTGAAACCAACATTGTTTTTTGCGCCGTGGGGACTATGGTGGATTCCGTGATAATAATGTTGTCTTGTTAAATAAATTAGCAATGCTGATGATGATTGTAAATGCTAGAAAATAAGTTATTGATATTTAATATGCTTAGCAACTGGTTGCTAGGAGAAAGCTTATAATTTCCAGTTATTCAAGATAATATATTTTTGTTTGGTGCTATTGTACTTGTTATATCTTATTATTTCCACGCTTGTGTGATTTTCAAGTCAAATGCAATGTTCCTACACTATATGTTTGTATAAATGTTAAAATTATTTACTTATTCCATAGCAACAATTATATTTGTTTCTGCCTTTTGTCAAGCCTGTAGGAAGTACCATCATATTGCATAATCTTGACTGTGGTCCAGAAGATACATTGCCACCTTTTCACCTGGGTAAGGCTCCCTCTGTCTGCATCTGCCAGATGTCATAACAAGAACTATCGCAGTATCTCACCCTCGTAAGTGAATTAAGAATAATAGAGGGCAATTTTTCTCATCTTACATAAGGGAAAAGATGTATTTGATAAGTACAATGGTGACTTACTCAGATTGATAAGTGTTGAGACTGGATTTTAATGTATGTAAACTGATAACGTGTTCATAAGATTCATATTTGTGTTAACTGCTTTTCCATGCATTTTGTAAAGTAGCATTGCAGGTTTTGTATCTGAATTACCAGTCAGTGTATTTTAACTAAAATAATTTCACAAATATAATGTTTTTAAAAATCTTTTTTGTCATCTACAGTAAGCTTCTTCAAGCTGTATTTTTGTACAGAATTGTTGCAGAAACATGCAATTTTACCAACCAACAAGAGCTGCAAATAGGGCAATAATAAATATCATATGGAACATGGGCAGACCTACATGAAGAGGAACTTTTAAAATTTGTTGGTCTGCTCATGTACATGAGTCTAGTACAGGCTCCAAAGCAGAGTTATATTGGTCTAGTGCAACCTTCATGGTTTGTGGGCTAGGGCTTTTATGTCTATAGATATAAAATAATTCAAGCATTCTTGAAAATCTCCAATCCTGAAACTGAGCGAACTGACGACAAACTAAAAAAAAGTTAGGTTCGTGCATGATTTTCTTAGGAGAAATGTGTAGTTTCTTAAGTATACGCATGAGTTACATTAGTGTAGATGAGAGAATGAAGAATAAGGGAAGATATGGCTTAGACACATCAAGGATAAGCCAACCATGGGGGATGAAATTATGGGTGGTTGCAGATCCACAACGGGATATACATATAATTTCATGTTTATGTGAAAGACGCAGTCTTCAACTCAAGGATTAGGATATCGATGTTGTTTATAAATTGGTGTAGATCATTTTCCAGCAAGAGACACCCTTATGGATAATTTTATACTTTTTCATTTATTGTAGATTTATTATCATGCAAGATGTTGTGGATAACTTTTTTTGTCTATTTTGTATATCACATATCATTGTTTACTCATATTTTTGTTCAATATCTTTTACTTGCTATGGTTAGAAATTATATACCTATTTAATGTTTATGTATGATACTATAAGTGTTAGCCTTTATGGGCTGCTTACTAGACCAATTCGGGTGTCATTTTTCTCTCTTTGAATGTGTTTACATTATTGACTTTTTTCTTTAAAATATGAAAATATGCATGTTTTATAAATATTATGATTACTGCCTTTCATATTGTCCAAACATGTTCAATTTCAGATATGTCCTGGATAAATGAATATTCTAAATGACTGTAATAAAAGATTTCTATTATATTTGTCATACTTTTTTCTTCTTTTTGTGACTGTAAATTATTTTGTCATTTGTAGAAAAATCTATTTTTAGACTTTTCACAAGTAGGTCACTTGATATCATAAATTACATCACACATATGTTAAAACCACATATCCAGATAGCCCATCCAGTTAGCTTTCCAACCATATATAACATGCCTATTTTCAAATGCAAAGAATTTGTATGTTTGCTAAATATAGAGCAGACATCAAAAATATCAAAAACCTTAAAACCCACAATGGTTAAGCTGTCTGGAATCTTCTCAATCTGTCAGCCTTATCTTACCTCCATTATCAGTAATGGGATGAAATAAGAGATTATGGCTCTTAAACTCACTTATTTCTGTTGGGATATTTTCCATAATTTCTCTTTCTGCAAAACTTTTCATTCAATAGGCAGTCATGAAGAGACAGATGAACATCCCCTTATCCATCTTCACCCTGACAATCAATGCTGTTGATGCAAGCCTGTCCCAATTTAAACCCACAGCCTTCAGAAAGTAAGCAAACTGTTCAAACACTTCGCCCGAAGAGCTCCTAATCTCTTCTGTGACTTAGGATCACAGTTTAAGATATCATGATTATAAATACTACTGTGTCTAACAAAGCATTTATAGTATGTTTGTAAAGTCTCACAACACTTTGTGCATGTGGTGTAGCTAAAATGTATATAAAAACCCCAAAGCATGTGACATCAAAAAATGTGTTCCATAGTCAAAATCCATGAATAAAGTTTTCAATTGAAGAAAAAGATTTGATATGAAGAAATGTGTACAGACATATCTTGAAGCCCACTATGATATTTTGGCATCTGCTATATCATTATTTCATTTGTTCTTTCTAGTTTACCAAGAACAACAGTAGATCATATAAGCACCTATTGTGAATAATTTCACTGCTTTGTTTTAGCACATTTTTTGATGACATCATGTACTTCATTTTTCAAGCTGATCTACATATGAAGTGTTGTGAGACTTTACAAACACCCTATACAAGAAAGAAGAAAATAAAAATAATACCTCAAAAGTCTTTGATATATCTATGACTTTCTCTTCCTTGCCAAAGCCAGAGAAAAATAACATTCTGAGACGATATGTTCAAAGGCTGAGCCTATACTGATGTTGAGCTGACCTCTGTGGTGATAGTTTCCACTGTTTCTACTGACTCTGCATGGTGGGCTGTGAATGAGGAACTGTTGAGGGTTGAGATTGCCCATGAGATCTTTTTGACTTAGTTTTTGGAGATTTTCTCCTCTTTCCCATACGGGCAGGATCTACTCCTCCAGTTCGCATTTTCAACTGCAAATATTGGAAAACATTACAAAATTAACAATGTTGTAGACTGAAGTGAAAACTGACAGAGACAAAACAGATACAAAATGAAAATGCAACAGGATTATAGTGGCTAGTCTATGGCCTTGGCCGGACTGTGACTGGCGAAGCAGATGGGAGCACTGTACTGGTGACTCAGGAGTAATAGTGGGTCAGCAAAGAGCTGTGTCATTAGGTCGCCACACACAGAGAGACATACTGAGAACATCGGAGCACTTATGGACTAATGGTTCGATGTATGGTGAAGGTGATCTCAGTCGATTAAATTCAAACACCTGATTTTATGTTCGGCAAAAAAATAAATGCTACTGATCTGTTTTCTCAATTAATGAATTGTTGCACCCATAGCTCCTGGCTCATAGAGAATGACGATCTTGGTTCTTCCTATACATCTTAGCCAGAAATCTCATTGTGTCCCCATGTCATTTCTAATGCCACGCCGAAAAAAGCTTTATTATAAGAAAGTGCTCTTTGACAAACTATCTTTGTCATTTTATTGAAAATATCATGTGTGCCTTTGTGGACCATAAGGTATGAAATGCCTGCCACTTCACACTTCCACATCAAGTATGCAGGAGGTAGGAGTCTCCTTCTGTATCACTAATTTAAATGTCAGGTGTGGAAGTGAACTCACAGCCTTTCACGTCAGATTCAATATGAGTGCTATAAGCATCATGATAATTCGCCACACTATATGGTTTTCCCATTACTAGTTACAAAGTATTAGAGAAACTATTTTTTCAAGAATACTTAATAAAAAGAAATGGGTGCCGCTGTAATTCAAGAGAGAACTCAAAGGAGAACAATCAGAAAACAATGTACAGCCAGATGATGATATATATACCTTTATTCATATTTGTAATCCATTTGGATCTTCTCCTTGAACATCGGGGTAATCTTGTAAACAGCAATCGCACCATGTCCCTTGAGTGTATCTTTCTTTTTTTTCTGCAGACTTTCGGGAACAGTTCTTGTCAAACAAGCAGACAAGTTACATTATTAAATATTGTTGAAAATAAGGTGGTGAATGACGTGGGCATTGCAATGCCATATCACACACTGGCGGTTACAGAGGCGATGAAATGAGTTTACACATCTCATAACTACTTGTGTTTTCATACTAAGTGACTCCATGAGCATGATTTATAAAGTCGAATCAGGAATGGTGAGATGAAACCGGATGGAGGTACTTGACAGACAGATCATGAGGAAATCACAATTTTTGTCCCTGGGCACGCAGGGAGTTAGTGGTAATGAACGATTGATAGATTGGCTGGCGTGGCTATGTTAATATCAGAGGAGCCGCTATGGATCGAAATGACATTCTTCTACGCATTGAGGGAGTTCTTCCAACAGAGAATTTCAGGGTTGTAAATCCTACTGGCTGACTGAATGAAAGAGATGGGTGTCAATATTGGTGCAGCTCCGAAAAGAACGATATACTAAATATGCAAGGAGATTGGATTAATCAACATCGAACTGGCGTGTTGGGATTGTGGAGACGGAGAGATCAGAACACCCATGGAAGTGTCCAGAGTGCTACATGATAGTTCTAATAAAACTGATAACTGATCACACTCAGAAATCTACAACTGATAGGATAGGTAAGTACTATTTGTAAGCACACACACAACTCAGGTGTTGTCAAAATAACTTGTGCAGAAAATGAAAGAAATAGAAAGAGAATAAAAATATTGAAGGTGAAAGAAAAAGTCAATTCAGTTTCAGTTTAAATATCTTTACCGAACTCGGACATGTCCTTAGTGCTCCGATTTCTTGCAATATCTCCAACTGAGTCCAGCGACTGGGACCGTACTCAGTTCGATTTTGATTAATGAGCCTACTCATATACCTGTAGTGTTCTTTTCTTGCTACACTAATCTTCAATCTCAACTCCTGCAATCTAGTTTTTGATGTGGATTGGTTTAAAGGGAAATCTTGTTTGTGGTCACACTCTAAGAGGGCGTCAAAATGTTTAGCTTCTATCCATTGGCTGGCACTGTGATATGCTGTTAGCCTGTTCGTTTCACGCTGCCAACAGATACCCATTTGCCTCACAGAACGAAGATTTCTCGGATTATACCAACAATCACTCAGAATGCATGCATTAGTTTTGTGATCCCAGCCAGAGTAGTGCCAGAGTCACGCCACAAAGCAGTCAAGCATAGAGAGATAAATATGTCATCACAAGCACTGTCTGGTAATCTGTTTATGGCTGACCATTTTATTTGTCGCTTTGGTGAAGTTCAGTACTGATGTTGTACCCATCTATTTTCCTTGATATCTTCATTATTTCTAAACCATGTCTCTTCTTGATAATCCCAGCATTCTGTGTAGACACTTCCTCTCTGTAGTGACTAGGATGGATAACAAGAAAATCTGCTAATTAATATTGTTACATACAATAACATATCATAATAATAAATATGTTTAATCATTGATACCACTTTTAGGCCTTCATCTCTAAAGCAGATTCCCAAGCAGGACTGCATGATTTCACATACTGATTCATTTGTGAGCAGCACTCAGCTGGGCACAATAGCAGCACGCAAGACCTGTGCAGGTATTCATTTATTTACGTTAATATAGCACTTAAATATTATAACTTTTTCTATGAATTTATCTTCGTTACAAATATTCCCATGTTTTATCAAATAGAAAAATGAGCTTGACAAAACATGTAAATATAGTTAGCAAAAAATAACAGCTTCAGAAATCAATTAAAAAAATAATAGTTATGTTGTTTTAGTTTGTTTATCAACCTAGTTGGACCACTCTTTTGTGATCAGTGTGGTTTGCGTAGACGTGGGTAATGCTTAAGTGCCTTGTTAGGTCTCTATGGTATTTAGAACAGGCACATCCAAATTCTGGTCAAAGTGTATATTATTATTTAACAGAACACAAATGTATAGTGGTAACTAAGAGATCAACAAAAAGTTTAACTCCTGGGCAGAACTTGCCAAATTCTAATAGTCCTTCATATTGGGGGACTGCCTAGAGTAGTTGATAGTAGTCGGCTCTGCTAGCTGTGACACGCCCATAGCTCGGGTCTCGAACCTACCGTCCGGCATTTCTGTTAGAGTCCCCCTGGTCTTACTCAGGACGATAACGTGAGTACCTCTGAAGTCGAGAAAATCTGCCTGTATGGCGAGGAATACTAATTACAAGTACATTGAGCACACGGTTGCCAGTGTAGTAATTTACAATGTGCATGGCTGCTGCCATTGTAAGAAATTGAAAAAACTATTTATCAAAGAAAAAATCAGTTTCAGAGATGAAACTTCGTCTGTTGAAAGCGACAAAAGAGAGAAAAAAAGAGAAAAAAAAAAAAAAAAGTCATACTTTCATAGGCCAAATGTCCTGCCTGCAAACCATCATGCTCAAATCATCAATTATATCCTGAATCCATTTGTGGTCATCCTTCGTGATGCCTTCTTCCATATTGGTCTTCAACCCTTCATGTCTCTTTATATGTCCAAAATACTTCAATTTTCTCATTCTTACTTGTAGCATCAGCCAGTTTTCTTTGATGTTGAGTTTTTTCTGGATAGATCTATTTGTTCTCTTCTCTATCCATGATACACAGTGGGCTCTTCTGTAACAGTTATATTCAGTAGAAAACATTTTTCTACTGTCTTGTTAAATGTTCATGCTTCACTCCCATACATTGCCACTGGGAATATGCATGCCCATAGTATTCTGATCTTTGTTGTCCTATCAGTTCCATTCAATACTAAGATTGTACAAACAGAAACCCCCTTTAAAGTACCACATCTGGAGCTATAGCTGTAGCATGGTATCGCATAAGCAGCAGCTACAGCTGCCAAATAATAATGATGAAAATATAAGTAGTTCACAGGTGAGAGATTTGCATATTATTATACTTACATATAGAATTTTCATAAGAATGACCTCATCTGAAGAAGGGTCAGTGCCAACAAATCTAGCATGTGTCACAGCGTCTGCTATATTCTCAATGGCAGCCGCTGCCATATCACCAGCTGGATCTGAAAGATAAATTTAAGCTTACATTATTTACAAGACAAGCTGATGCAAAACAAGTTATTTGTGAATTTTTAACAAAATAACATTTCTTCACCATCTGTGTTTGAAAGTCTAAACAGCGAGATTAGTTGACTCCATTAATTTAATCGACAGCAGGAGGTCTGTGAGCACCTCACAATTTGTACTTCAAATTAATCTTACGGGTCAGATTTGAGATCTCAGGTCATTGACGAGGTGGAGAGTAACCCGAGGGGAAGGGGACAAATTAACACTGGCTCTTTTTTCATTGTTCATTTGAAGATCATCTTCATAACACATGTCCATAATTGCTCCAATCTCTTCCCAAGCATGTATTTCAGTGTGTTTAGACTAACAACTCCTGTTCTGTGTTGGTTGATGTATCTACTGGGTTTCTCTCAAGATTTTCTCTGCTTGCAGCATCTATCGGTATGCATAACTTGTAGCTTGACAATGGAGGTTCGAAGGGTTACGAGGCGTGTGAACTGGTTGGCATCTCACAATAACTCTGTGGTTTTCATACTCAGTGACTCCATGAGCATGATTCGTAAAGTCGAATCAAGTATGGTGAGACGCAACTGGGTGGAGGTACTGGTACAGACAATGATCAGAGAAATCACCTTATTTTTGTCCCTGGGCACGCAGTAGTTAGGGGTAATGAACGAGCTGATAGATTGGCTGGCTTAGCTGCAATATCAGAGGGAGCTGCAATGGATCGAAGTGACATTCTTCACGCATTTAGAGAGTCTTTCCGAACAGAGGAGTTTCAGGCTGTAATCCCACTTGCTGACCAGATTGAAAGAGATGGTGTCAATATTGTGCAGCTCAAAGAACGACATACAAAATTTGAAAAGAGATTGATTAATAAACATCGAACTGGCGCTTGGGTGCGGGGGCCTGCTGGTTTGCTGAGGCGGGGTCGGAGCACCTATGGACATTCCCGGGTCTATGAGTACCCCATATAATGATAACTTCGCCCGGATGAAACACCCTTTTCTTCTTGTTAAAATTTCGGTGTTGTTTTCTTAGCCTTTGTCTTTTTTCTTTTTCTATTATAGTCCAGTTTTCCCCATGTTTGAATTGTTTTCCTTTTAAAACGCTCCTATCACCTTTAACCACATGGGATCTGGAAAGCAATTTCCGGCCAGTTATCTAAAAGTAGGCCGTACATCCAATTTCGCATGTTTTTTTTATTTACTGGGTAGCCCCCACCCCTATCTAAAATCCTTTTCCCGAATCCTTGTGGAGTGGTCTATTCTTTTTCCCCAGGGGCCGCCCCACACAGGCTTTTTTAAGTTGAATTCCCACAAGTCCATAAGATAAAAATTTGTTGACTGATGTCAGAGCTAAAATTATTGGGACCTTTTTGCCCCGACTTCACTTCCAAAAAGGACTCAGGAATGCTTTGGTTCTATTTCACTGCTCTTAATAGGAAAATATAATTTTAACACCCAAAGATCATGTTTTGAACAAAGCAGAAAAATTTAATTTTTTTAAACATTTTTTTTTCTTGAAAAAATGGCCATTCAAAAATAAACGACATTTATCAATTTTTTTTTAATTTAATAAAACAAAATTATAAAAAAAACACTCTGTGAGTGTTATTATACAGTTGTGGTGCTGGAAAATGACCTCGCATCAAAAAAAGTTGAAAAAAATTAAAATGAATTTTTTAAAAATCAACAAATTTTCGGGCCCAATTACAATTAAAATACAGTAACCCTCCAGAACCGTTTAACGAACACCGGTTTAAACAAGAAAAAAATGTGGCCCCGTAAAAATGTTTTTTCATCAGAAAATCCCCAATTTCTGTTTCCCCAAATCACAATTTTTTTTTAGTCCCACCCCATTTACCCCATTTCCCCGAATTTCCCAAAGCTTACAATTTTTGTTGTCCCCTTTAAAAAAGCCCTTTTTGGGGTGGAAAAGGTCACCTTTTCATTTCCTTGGGATGCCCTTGAGTTTGGAAACGGGAGATGGGGAGACTTTAAATATGCAAAAAAGCTTTTTCGGACGGGGGAAAAAGTTTGTCCCGGAAGGTGCGAAAAAGGGGGAAAGTAAATTTTTTCCCAGGTTCGGTTCATCGTGAAGCTCTGGGTACTGTATTTTTACAGGTCAGAATTTTAAGCCAGAACCCCCAATTAAAGTCAAGTATGGTTTGGGCATGGGAGGGGGGGAAGGGGAGGAGAGAAAGGAAAATGAAATTCAGTTATAAAAAATCTGTAAAAAAAATTTTCCCCGAAGGGGGAAAATTTAAAGAAAGGCTTAAGAGTCATGTCAAAAGGGGAAGCAGACAGGTAGATCTGGAAACAAAACAAGAATTCAAAACAAGAACGTGGTGCTTGAAAAAAAAGACATTGTGAACTTTGGGAAATTCCCAAAGTCTCCTTACCCCAATACTTAAAGCCCAAAAAAAATTCTTGCTGTTGCTTTTAGGTTCTTAAAAATCAGGACTTTACTAAGCGGTTAAAAACCTCTTCTGAATGGTTAAACCCATTGCCCCTTTCCCAATGTCCTTTGGGGCCCTATAATTCAGTCAAAAACAAATGAGTTGCCAAAAAAATTTGGGTATTCAGTTTTGCTGTTCGTTTGGCTGTCCGGGTTTCCAAAAAAGACACTCAATTTCATCAGTAGTGATTTGTGGTGAACAAAAAAGTTGATAAAAAAGGGAAACAACTGGTTATGGATTTTTCTGGGTGAAAAAATGCCTGTGTGCGTTCCTTGGCGAAACTGGACTTTTTAAAACTTTTTTCCAAATCATACCCGGGAAAAAAAGGTGCAAATCCATGGTTTGCATAAACAACGCTAAATTTATCCTTTTTATTTAAACGCGGGAGTGATAAACCTCCCAGGGGGGATAGGGAATCAAAACCGTTGTTTTAAAAACAGAAAATGGATATTCCTTGCTCTCTCCCAAAAAAGCGGATGAAGCCCTCATTTTAGGGCCCCATTTCAACAGTGAATGGTGGCTCAGAATGACTGTTCTTCTGACAATGGACAGGTGTGGGCCCCTAAAAATGATCTGAACAACAAACGTAAAATTCAATTTTCCCCCCAAAAAAACAAATCGCTTATTTTCGGGGGAATTGCTCTTATGAAGAACTATGGGGACTTGGATTTCCCGGGGTTTGAAAAAAAACCGAAACCCCAAGGGAAGTGTGCTCGTGCAAAAAATATCTGTCTCCGGGAATCTGTGTCAAAACACTTGCGAACTGCTTTGGAGCCTGGGGAAAATGCAACATAACCCCTTTGAAAAGTTAATGGTAATTCCCCTCTCGGGGGGAAGGGGTTTCTTCAAGGCGTTGAAACCTGGGGTTGTTTTTGGGGTTTTGTCAGTGGATTTGCTTTTTTTCCAGGGAAACTGATTACATTTAAAAACAGTTGTGTGTGAGGTCAGAAATATCATCAAAGAAAAAAGAAAATAGATACCGCCCACCCCTGGGGAAATTTGCCGGCCTTTGGGGAAAAATGTGACCCCTAGGTTTTGGGGGGCCATAAACACAGTTGGGCCGAAATTTCTTCACTTTGCCCCCGCTGCCAAAACCAATATCAGGAATTTTCTGCAGAAAATTCGTAGTTTCCCTTTTTAAATTTTACGTAGTATTTTTATGATGGGATCTGTTTGTATATGGTTTACGTGCTGCATTGTGTCAAAAATTAGTCCCCGGTAACCCCAATTTTTTTCCAACTCATGATTTTGGTTTGGTTGTGTTACGAGGGTTTTTGTATAGACAAAAATTGTCATTGAAAACCATTTAAAATATGAAGATGGAATAGGTTTTTCTTGGACGCTCTCCGATGGACTTTGGGTGAGAAAAAAAAAAACCTGGGGTAAAGAAAAAAAAACAAAAACTGTGGAAAGAAAATTGAAAGATGATAAGGAACAATGAAACCATTTAAGCTTCATTCAAATGGACATGAGGGTATAGATATTAGTCTCATGGGGCCATGTTTAAATTAAATTTTGATGAAAAACATGTTTGCGAATGTGTGGGGTCGGGGGCCCTTTTGGTATGTGCCTTTCAGTTTGAGCACTCTTCAGTTGGAGAATCAAGCCTTTTGGTGGGGGACACTGAAAATAAAAAGCAGGCATTTTGCAAAAATCAGTCAAAAGTGCCATCCGGGGGATACCCCCTGATTATGTGACAAACACAAAAAGAATAAGTTTGAACACATTCATTTTTGGAATTGGTTTTTATGTTCTTTTAACTTGTTGGGATCTTTCCATAATTTATCATTTCTAAGGGTCTATACATTTTATATTTCCCTCTGATATGTTTTTCTTACTCAGCAAAATTCTTTAAAAACCATTTCTTTTTTTTATTTCTCATCATCACGCCTTACCCCCCAAAAATCACAGGTACTGAAATCTCTGAAGGGGTCTTTTTGTTTGGGGGAAAACTGTTTAGATTTTTTATTCCCAAAAATATAATATGAGGGAAAAAAATTTACCCCTTTTGCTTTCAAATGTCCGAGTTGAAAAAAGAACTTTGTATATTTCCTTCATCTTCTTTCAATGGGAAATTAAAAGTAATGTTATCTTCATATGAATCAATAAATGTAATTTTTCTTCATTTAAAACAATAAATGTCTTATCTTCATTTAAATAAATAAATGTAAAATATTTAGATTAGTCTCCCTCGCATCCATGTCAAATCCATCTCAGTTTTTCCTTTTTGATGGTCATCTTCTCTTTTGATACTTCGCTTCTTTGGGTTTGAATAATATTTGGGGCCCGCCAAAAATTTCGAACAAGTTTATGGAAGATGGAGTTTGGGGAAAAAAAGTCATTCTCCATTCCCATCCATATAGTGTTATCCACACAGCTGCAGATATATTAATCTTTTTCAAAGTTGCTTTTGGTTTCCAGACTGTCCAAAAGGGAACTTGATGTCATAATGCCTTGGGGATTCCGTCTGCTTTTTTTAGATTTGGCTCTACTTTTTTGGGTGTCCTTTTCCCCAAAATATATCTCTACACTGTCCAGTGGTTACAGGCCCAAATTTGGGGGTTAAAAAATGGAACCCTGTTACCTGCCATGCTTCGAGGCACTAGGGTTTGGATGAAAAGATTGCATGTCCCAACCCGGGGAATTCCCTTTAGGGGCCTAAAAATGTAACATATACACGTTCTTTGGGAAAAAAAACAAACT
>JADZMA010000563.1:0-32941 GCA_020796225.1 Arion vulgaris | reverse complement strand
TTGGGTCAAGTTCCCAGACCTGAGAGAAGCAATCATGATACCTCTCGAAACCTGAAAGATAGTTCTTCTGCTCAGCTACCGACCGATCAGTCTTACAAGTTGTCTC
Organism: Arion vulgaris; assembly: GCA_020796225.1. Lineage (NCBI taxonomy): Eukaryota > Metazoa > Mollusca > Gastropoda > Stylommatophora > Arionidae > Arion > Arion vulgaris. Next base: position 32,835 of record JADZMA010000563.1, on the reverse strand, counting down.
TGAAAAACAATGAATGTATAAACAATCTCCGACTGCAGTGGTTTTCTGAAAGCATTCTTGTGTCACAGCAGGCAGGTTTCAGGCAGTGTACTTACTGAACATCAAGCAACGTACTTTCCCAGGAGATTGAGGATGCGCTCCAAGATAAGAAACGGGTACTAGCGACATGGATAGACCTAAGGAAAGCCTTTGACAAGGTTTGGAAAGGACTGCTGAAGAAACTGAGAAATTGTAGAATAAAGGGTAGGATGTACAGATGGATAAAAGCATACTTACATAACAGAAAAGCAAGAGTGCATCTAGATCAGTTTTTCCCCAAACCCTTTTTTGTGCCATGCCCCACCAACGCCTTGCAAAATTCCTATGCCCCCAACCCTATGTACGTATTGATCCTCGTAACATATACAAAAATTTTTATTTCCAAATTCAAGTAGGAAGTAATTGTAATGACAGAATTTTTCTATATTATTTTAATTATTAGTAATTATTTATTACTTATATTTAGTGACATCCTTGCGCTTGATGCATGTTGCAAAGAGATTTTATGTTAGGTTCCAATTTAGTTAGCTTCAGTCTCAAGTCTCCCCGTGTCGTAGATTTAATTTTTTTAGCAGCAAATCAGTTATGGCACTAAATCCACATTCAACTATATATGAAGATGGAAAAGGTTACGTTTCTGCACATTTGGTTGAATTTGTATATTTGATTTCTATTTCTCACAAAGTCATGCCATACCTTTTATATTGAACCAGGAGAGGAATGGATTGTTGTGCCACCTCAGTTTCAGACGCTTCACAGCTATTACATCTATTAAGAAAACTGCAACCAAATAATCCATCACTGATTAACGTGGAGGTTGAAGTCCTCTTTGTATGAAACATCAATTATACTGATGTGGTTATTTACACCGATGGTTCAGTCATTCGCCACAACGCTGTGTGTGGGTTTGTATATTTTATAAAGTTTTAACTGACTCATCATTTTGCATTTCTTCGAGTTCTTCTTGATACTGCATATTTGAAATATCAGTCAAATACACTAACATTTGCTGCAACATCCAAGTTGGAAAATCAATTTGTTTCAAATTAGAAAATCATTCTTTTAAATATGCCGATAGAATTTTTAGATGCTCGACAATAACAAGTATAGCGGTATCAATCACTTCACATTTCTGGAAAAATGAAACTTTCAAAATTTTTGTTGCAAATATATTTTTGACATAATCCAATAAAGGTAATGAAACCAAAAATCTTTGCTTTTGCATCAACAAGAGTTTTATTTGTTCTTGAAGTTGGTTATTTAATATATTCTGTTTTCAAAGATATCGGCTAGATAACCACAAATGCTTTACCATCGACTCTAACAGATACTTTATTTCAGATTTGTTGCTTAAAAAATAGCTGATAGTATCATATAGTACCAGAAATCTTTTCTAAGAGTTCCTTCGAGAGCCATCTTACTTCAGTGTGAAGTAAAAGTCTCTCATGGTTAGCATTTTGTTCTTCACAAAATAGTTTGAAGAGACATTTGCCATTATCTTTAATATCATTGATACACTTTATAACTGAATTTAGTAGATCATTTAGAAGAGGTAAAATATTTTAGTTACCAAATTTTCTCTAGAATAACACAATGCACAAGAAGCATTTCTGGATTCTCATCTATCATCAATTTTAAGCAGCCATTTTTCTTGCCCATCATTACGGGTGAATATTCTATTACTTTACTATTCCAAAACTTTGTCCTTACGACTGCGATTTCCACATCTTTACCTCTTGGAAAAAACTCATTTTACTTCGACTAACGACATTCTTCTGTCATTGTCTAAAAATGTATGTCCCAACCACGCTTCCCAATCTGTCGCTAAACATAGAAAACAAGATCTCATGACATTCTACTGTAATCCATATATAAATGCTCCTTCGTTGACTATACAAATTTCAAAATGGTACTCTAAGGACACCTGTATAATCCAGCTGCACAGTGAGTATACATTACTCTGGTAATCAAACTAATGGTCCATAACTTGTATTTGAGTCAAACCACCTTGATCTTTCTTGGTTGCTTTTCCCATCGATCCTAACATTCCAAGCCAAATCAAACTCGACCTGCTTTCTGTAGCGGGAAAAATGATATGCGTGGGTCTGTCCAATACTATTACATACCAAGATTGCACTGTATAAACTCCTTTCTGTCTGCATGATAAGGTTGACAAATCTTGGACACATTATAGTTTTAAAAAATATGACTCGATTTTAACACAATAACACATCCTTTCCCGCTTTCAAAGCTTTGTTAAAAGGAGGTAAAATGTACCTAGATATAAGTACTTTCCGTTTATTGAAGAGTTTTTATACTTAAGTAAAGTGATTGTGAAGCAACATGTGTTTTTGTCAGCAGACATCCAAAAGCCAATATATCGGTTGTGCAACATCATGAACATTAGTTAAACTCCGAACAAGTCCATTGCCCCTTAACGATGAAATTGTTTTGTGAAGTGGCGCCCACGTTGGGAAACAGGATCTAGATGGTCTCAAGAGTAAAAGTTCTACTGCGCTATGGCGTCCTCAAGGAGGAGTATTGTCCCCTACACTCTTCTTGTTTTTCATCAACAACCTGGTTGCTGACTTACCACAGGGAGTAAAAGTTGCAATGTACGCTGATGATCTGGTAATATGGTGCACAAATGAGTATGCAACAGTGGCCACCAAATTGATACAAAGAGCTGTAGATGCCTTAACCTCATGGGCAAACAATGGTGGTCAGCATCAACACATATAGGCAGCACTACACTTTTACTCTCTCTCCCAAACAAAAAGCTGGCACCATTAAAATAAATGGAGAACTGCTAAGAGAAGACAAGCAACCTACCTATCTCGGAGTTACATTCGATGATAGACTGACGTGGAAGCAGCACATCAACAAAGAAGCAGCAAAGGCCAGGAGGAAGTTAGCCATCCTGAGAAAATTAAGTGGAACCACATGGGCGCTAGTCAAAAATACTTTAAAATACTTATCAGCAGGGCATACAGACCACACTTGGGAAAATGGGTCGGCTGCATGGTATCCAGCATCAAATGCCACATTAGGAGAACTGGATAAAGTGCAAAACCAGGCGCTTCGTGTCATCACAGGAGCAATGAAAACAACACCAATAGTGGAGATGGAAAGAGTGGAGGGAATACAAGCACTAAAAGAACGCAGAGACACAAAAGTGATGATGTAGGCAGAAATGTTTCTGAGTATGCCAAGCCATCCAATAGGAAACAGATTCCAAAATCTAGCATTTGGGCCGCTGAAAAGAAGCATCTTTATTCATCAGGCCAAACGACAATAGGCAAACTTCAGACCTACCAAAAGTTGGCATTCCCCTAAAGTCTGTGCCAGAGCAAACCCTTGGAGAGAGGAGACTGAACCAGAAGTATGTATCCAGACAGAAGTTAAAGGAATACTAGACAAGAATGAGCAGAACAGCATACAATGCAAGACAGTCACTCTCAGATTAATTGATGAAGAATACCCACATGATCTCTGGGTCTGGGTATACACGGATGGGTCAGCAGAAAATGCAGTGAAGAATGGAGGAGCAGGAGGTATACTAGAATACCCAAACAACGCTTAGAGATGCGATTAAAGTACAAAACCCTACGTCGTTGTTGAAGACAGCTTCACGTGCAGTCCCGTGAATATTATCTATACCATTATCTGCAAAGCGTGCAACAAGGCCTATATTGGGGAAACCCGCAGGAGACTCAGTGACCGATTCGCCCAACACTTGCGCGATATACGCCAATGCTCTGTGACCCTGTAGCTACCCATTTCAATGATACTGGCCATTCAGGAGTTTCATGTCCAGGTCACAGCCATCCGATCATGTTCCTCTGATGATCGTAGCGATTTGCTCTGAGAATCGATTGATTTCTTTGTATGGTCCCTTACCACGCGGCTCAACGTATTACATTCTTATGCTTCTTAGTACTTTCTCTTCCCATGCTTTGTAATCTATATGGTATATGTTGCCTGTATTACATTCTTATGCTTCTAGTACTTTCTCTTCCCATGCTTTGTAATCTATATGGGTATATGTTGTATGTATTCAGTATATATTTACTAGATGTTTCATTGTTTCTTTTCCGTTCTATTTCTAGTTTTTTGTACATTTATTTCGTTATTCGTTTTATTCCAGATTTTCTAGATACGTTTGTATTTGGTCGTCCATTTGTGTTTCATTTTAATTTGTCAATCCTGTTTGTTCGTTTGCTTGATAAAGGCCTTGTTGGTCGAAACGTTGCTGTTTATCGTCACTGTTTCTTATTTTGTAAAACTATAGTACTTTGTTTGTACGTGTTTCACGATTAAAGTACCAACGGGTAAATTCTGTCACAACTATGATGCAGAAATTCAGGCAATCAAGGTGGCAACTGAAAACTGTTGAATACCAGACCCGATCCTCACCTGTTGTATTTTTGACTGATGCAAAATCAGCACTCCAAGCACTCCAGTCCAAAAAATTGCCATGTCTACATACCCTACTGTCTAAATTGTCCAAGCAGCGCAGGGTCGTCTTGCAGTGGATAACCTCTCAATGTGAAATACCAGGAAATGAAACAGCAGATCGATTGGCCAAGGAAGGTGTTGTAGGAGAGCAACCGGATGTGCCAGTTACCTACCACCAAAAGAAAAGGATGATTAAATCAATGAGAAAGCCACAAATACCAACACAAGACGATTACTATAATATGGGCAGATTGAAAGTTGTTATTCTGCGCCTTAGAATAGGACACAATCGGCTCCCAGCCACATGTATACAAAATTCAAGATTGGCAATTCAGCCATGTGTACATGTGGGCAGGCACACCAGACTGCAGAGCACATACTTCAAGACTGCCCTGAATATGATACACTGAGACAAACTCACTGGCCTAACGAAACAACACTGACAGAAAACTGCACGGACCTCTGTGTGAGCTTTCAAAAGACAGTGAAGTTCATACAAGAGACAACATTGAATATATAGACATATTTCAAGCGAACAAAAGAAAGGAAGGATTGTTTCAGTGCTAAACAAAATCCTGCTATCAGACCAACTGTAATCATTGCTTCAGTACTAAACAAAATCGTCTTCGTGTTGCCGGGGCCCGCAAGGGAAGCAAAGAGTAGCGGCACTGCGACCTACAAGCATGTCGTAAGAGGTGACTAAGGTGGGGTTTGGCGTAGGGCTGGCTACCCTATCCAGTAGAAAATTTTAGCCACAAAATCCAACCAACCATGAACAAGTCACATAAGAATAAAATAAAAACTGTCAACCAAGAGGAAAGGAAGCTCTTCTAGAAGAGGTATGAAGCGATGCAGAGAAAGCCGCAAGCAGTCTGCACCGCAGATTATCTTCTTTTCACCTAGGAAAAGCTCCATAATTGGCACCTGGAATGTTAGAAGTATGTATGAAATGGGAAAGACAGCACAGGTTGAAAATGAGATGAAATTTCACGGGATTGGCATCTTAGGATTGTGTGAAACTAGGTGGAATGGTACAGGCAAACAATATCTAAACACAGGAGAAACAATGCTGTTCTCAGACCATATGGAAGAAAATGCCCACCATAGTGAAGGAGTGGCTTTAATGCTATCTAAAGAAGCGGAGAATGCACTAAAATAGGAAGCAGTGAGTCCTAGGATAATCACAGCAACATTCAGAACCACCAAAAAGAAAGTATTCTTGAATGTGATCTAGTGTTATGCACCTACCAATGATAAAGAGGAAAAGTAAAAGAGGAATTTTACATAAAACTTCAAAATACTATAGGTAATCAGAGAAATGGGAACATCAAAATTCTGATGGTGACCTCAATGCCAAAATAGGTGCGGACAACATAGGCTACGAGGAGATCATGGGGAAACACGGACTAGGGATAATGAACGAAAATGGAGAAGTATTCCCTAATTTCTGTGCAGCGAATCAATGTGGTAGTGTCTTTCCTCATAAAAGAATACATAAAGCAACCTGGGTATCACCAGACCACAGAACATAAAATCAAATTGACCACATATGCATAAACAAGAAATTCAGGTCATCTCTACAAGATGTAAGGGTTCTAAGGGGGCAGATGTAGATTCGGATCACCATTTGCTGATAAGTAAAATTAAAAATGAAACTTATGCGATACATAACATCCCATGAACATAGATACCAATATAATGTAGGATACCTCAGAAGTCAAGAAACAAAGGAAAAGTTCACGGTCACAGTCTCTAATAAGTATGAGGTTTTGCGGCAATTAGAAGATGAAGTGAGGGCAAGAATGCTGGCAGTAAGCCAAAAATATTTGAAACGAAACGTGCACAGACGTATTAGGGGAAGAAGGAGCAGAATCATTATGCATGGATAACTCCAGAAACTCTCAAGGAAATAGAAGAAAAGAAAAAGAGGAAAGCAGATTTAAATAATAGCAAAACTAGAAATGCCAAAAACCCTAGTCCAGGGAAAAAACAAAAGAAGCTATAAAAAACACTTATAGCTTCACTACTTTTGAATAGAAACAGAGGGGTCAGGAATGTCTCTATCACCTTTGTTGTTCTTACTAACAATAGACTGGATTATGAAGACCACAGTAACTAACACCAGAAATTGAATCCAGTGGACTCTGACAGAGCAACTAGAAGATCTGGACTTCGCTGATGATATAGCCCTTCTGTCACATACAAAAAATCAGATGCAGGATAAGCTAAACACATTGAATCAAAGGTCCCAGCAACTAGTGCTGAACATTTATAATGGAAAGACAAATATATTGAGAATTAACCAAGCAAACGACAACTCGATCTCCCTGGGTGAAATCCACCAAGAGGTAGAATCATACCCATATTTGGACAGTCAATGTAGACAAAGAGGGTGGAACAGATAGAGATGTTAAATAAGAATACAGAAGGCAAGAGGAGCTTTCATTGCACTGGGAAAATATAGAAATCTAAAGAAATCAAATTAGAACAAAATTCGATATTTAACTCTAATGTTAAAGCAGTTCTACTGTATGGGGCAGAAACATGGAGAATAACTAAAACAATAGTGTATAAATTGCAAACATTCATCAACTGGTGTCTGCGCATAATAGAGGGAATACAATAGTATGATAGGGTCACAAATGAGGAACTTATGGAGAGAACAAGACAGATTCCAGTGAACGAACAGGTTAAAAAAAATGATGGCGCTGGATAGGAAACACTTTGCGAAAACCGGAGGGGAATATAACAAGAAAGGTCCTGCCTGAACCCGCAGGGACAGCGAAAGAAGGGGAGGCCAAGAAATACATGGAGACAAGATTTGGAGGTAGAGATTAACAATATAAAGAAGAGCTGGAAGGAGCTGCAGGAGATAGCTAGAGATAGGAAGACTTGGCATGAGTTGGTTGATGGCCTATGCTCCAATCTGGGTAAAAAGGCAAAGAGATAAACAAAATCCTACTATCAGACCAATTGGAATCATTGCTTCAGTGTTAAAAATTATGGTAACCTAGATTTCAAAAGTTATCCTGATTCTAACCTTTCAATCTCCTGTCCCTTGTTATTCATCATCATCAGGTGCCGTCTCCACAACGAAGGTTGGCTGCAATGAATTCCATCATCCTCTGTCTTTCGCCTTGTGTGCACACTGCCAGACTGAAACCCTGTCCATTTCTTAAAGTTTCTCCCACTTATCTCCCGGTCTTCCTTGCCTTCCCTCAACTTTCCCCTCTAGTAAAGATTTTATCATGGTGTCATGTTTTTTATGTGCCCAAAATACTTTACTTGTCTGAATTTTATTTCTTAATAATTGTTTCTTCATGCCTAGTTTTCCTAAAACTTGTTTATTTGTCTGTTTTTCTGTCCATGAAACTCTGCCTATTCTTCATATATCCACATCTCAAATGCATCAATTCTGCCTTCTAACTGCTTGTTCATTGTCCATGTTTCCGAGCCATGCATTAATATAGGATATATATAGCATTTGATCATTCTCATTTTTAGCCTGTTTGTAATTTGTTTGGGTGTCAGTAACTTTCTCATACTATTGAAATTACTTGAAGAGGTCGGCACAAACGGGGAAGCAGAAATCATAGGAATTATATCCTACAGAACTGCCACCTGTATGCAGACTTGAGAAGAAAGAGGTGGCCCACTTACATCAGCGTCCAAGACAAACTGTATGGCGTGGCTGATAATCTGAAATCTGAGGCAGATGGCTGCCTTTATTAAAGAATCCGAAATCCCAATCTAGTGAGAACGCAGAAGAAAATACTATTAAAATTATCCTTGGCCATTCCTATTTTCTTTTTAATTTCTGTTATACATCTGCCATCATCAGTTATCATCTGACCAAGATATAAGAAATTTTATACTTGATGTAGTAATTCCCCATGTATTTTTCTATTCATTTTATGTTTCTCCATTTCCTTGTTTGCTAACGAGCAATCTTTGCACACTTGCGGAACAGGTTGGTCTCCAGATTAATTCTGCCAAGATCAAAATTATAGACCTCACAAACTCGACCGACAACATCGTAATAAATGACCAAACACTGGAGAAAGTTGAACATTTTACATATTTGGGTAGTAAAGTGTCAAACAACGGAGACACGATGAAAGAAATAAACTCGTATTGCTATAGCAGCTAGTGCCTCACTAAATTAACGAATATCTGGCAATCTCAAGACCTTAGTATATGTACAAAAGATAAATTATTTAGGTCATGTGTGATTCCTGTACTGACCTACAGTTTTGAAAGTTGGAAATCAACAAAGAAAACTGATAAGAAACTGGACAGCTTTGAGAATAAATGTCTCAAAATTATTAAAAGTCAAATGGAGAGATTTCTGTTTCAATAACACAGTGAGAGATAGAACACACCAACAACCATATCAAATATTATAAGGAAACGAAGGTGGAAATATTTAGGTCATGTTCTTAGATCAGACGAAAGAGACTAAATCAACAAGTCCTTATGTGGTCACCAGTTGGGAAAAGAAAACGTGGAAGACCAAAGACACTCTTCGAAGAACCATCCAACAAGAAAGTAAACTATTGGGATGTAAACCATACAAGATCTCCATCTACTAGCTAAGAACCGCATCACGTGGAGATCTAAAACCTCTGCCCCATGTACCGCCTTTGGCACGAAAGGAACAAACTAACTAACTACTTCCTTGTTGATCACCATAGCTTTTGTTTTCTGTATGTTAATGCATGACCTACTTTAGTACTACAAAACGCACTATTCGTCAAGATGGAGGGTGAGGCGGATTATTCAAACGTGTTTAGTAACATATGGACATTTTAGTAAACATACGAACTCAAACAGACTTCTTTAGTAAACATAACAACAAAATAACGATGCCTAGTAAGTGCTGTGTACCAAAATGTAGATCAAATTACGATTGTAATTATATATGTATAATATAAGTTAATTTAACAAGTACCTTCTTCAGTAAACCTAACTGTTGTCAGTGTTGTAAACATAACAATAAAATAACGATGCCTAGCTAGTAAGTAATGTGTACCAAAATGTAGATCAAATTACGATTATAATTATATGTGTATATAATTTAACAATTACCTTCTTTAATAAACATAACAACAAAATAACGCTGCCTAGAAAGTGTTGTGTACCGAAATGTAGACAAGGAACATATTCTATTGTATAATTATTGAAAGCACCAGCTATAGGACTCAGTATTAAAATAGATCAAGACGTGTCTTTTACTGTTCACCTAAAAAAAGTTTCTATAGATAAGAGTTCCTTTAACTGGCTGTCAAATAGTGGAAAAATTGAGAGATGGTTTCATGTTGAAAACCTCTTGTCCATGCAAATCATGAAAAGATTTAGAAGAGCACCAACTATTGACTATTATATGACAATGGCACATGATAATCTGGTTGAAGCAATTAGTTTATCATCCACAACAAGCATTAGTTTTGTGCCAGAGAAAACACTCCAATTCCCAGTTGAGCAGTTGCATCTGGTCAGAACTAAAGATAACAGAAAATGGTATAACACTCAGTGTTTTGCATTTATGACATATTAAATTGAACCTGATCTGTCCTCATATCATCTGGATATGGAGATAAGTTCTTAGCCACGATAAACCATAAGGAGACTGTCATACAAATTGTAACTACCAGTTACATGAAATTCTCATTAGACAGTACTGTAGTTCTGCGAGCTCAAAGAAATATTTTATTGTCTGCGGTTCCAACATTTTCCTCAACAATGATATAAAAATCAGGAATGTTCAATGCAATGTTCAGCAAGCTGCTTTTTCACAAAAAAGGAAAGGAGCAAATTCAGTAGTAGATAAATATATTTGTGTAATACTGTTTAGTTTATGTGCTAATCAAGTTGTAGTGTTGTGAAAATTGATTGGCACAGCATTTTGTTTTTCCTTGTTATCCTGTATCACTAGTGATCTCTTCGGACATAATGATCAAGTTGTCATGTAGACTTGATTTCATTTGATATAATGTATCAAAAGTTGTCATGTAGACTTGATTTCATTAGATATAATGTATCAAAAGTTGTCATGTAGACTTGATTTCATTCGACATAATGTATCAAAAGTTGTCATGTAGACTTGATTTCATTCGACATAATGTAATAAAAGTTGTAACATAGACTATTGATCTGCTTCGATATAATGTATCAAAAATTGTCATGTAGACTATTGATCTCATTCGACATAATGTAATAAAAGTTGGTATGTAGACTATTGATCTCCTTCGACATAATATAATAAAAGTTGGTATGTAGACTATTGATCTCCTTCGACATAATGTAATAAAAGTGGGTATGTAGACTATTGATCTCCTTCGAAATAATGTATTAAAGTTGGTATGTAGACTATTGATCTCCTTCGACATAATGTAATAAAGTTGGTATGTAGACTATTGATCTCCTTCGACATAATGTAATAAAAATGGTGTTTCATTTAACTACACATATTTAATAGATAGGGTGGACTAAGTACCTATCACAAGATCTCACTGTTCTCTGCTTCATATCATATATAGTTGTTCAAAAGCCGATATCATCTGATTATGAAGATAAGTTCTTGGTCACGACAAACCAGAAGGAGATTGTCATACAAATTGTAACTGCCAGCTACATAAAATTTCATTAGACAGTACTGCATGTATCTGCGGAGCTCAAAAGAAAACTTTATTGTCCGCGGTTCCAACATTTGCTAACATTTTCCTCAACAATTAAGGAAAAATAAGGAATGATCAATGCAATGTTCAGCAAACTGCTTTTCACAAAAAGGAAAGTAGCAAAATTCAGTAGTATATAAATATATTTATGTAATACTGTTTAGTTTCTTAGCTAATCAAGCTGTGGTGATGTGCAAATTTGTGACTGACTAATTCGTGGATTACTGATAAGTGATGTTAGTTTATGTGCTAATCAAGATGTGGTGTTGTGCAAACATGTAGCTTACTTATTCATGGATAACTGAAGAGAGACTACCATAAGCTGATGTAAGTACAATAGTTATCATATTTAAAATTAATCTAAGTATTCTGTATAAATTAAACTAAAATAGTATGTGAGAGCAACAACTATAGCTACTTATCAGAAAACATCTTCTGTAATACACACATGCATCCAACAACAAGTTTCTAACATCTGCAAGATGTATTGTCTAGATCAGCGTTTCCCAATAGTAACAGTCAATAGTTAGTCTGTGAGAATACACCGCCTCAGCCTGTGACGTCACATGGCAATATTGTTGCCGCGCTGCGGCCATTATAGAGAAGGCCGTGGTTAATGTCTAATCCATATTCCTTGCTAGTTCTGTCCAATTGGTCCACACTTGAATCGATATGCTCAGAGGTAAAGTCTATACCAATACAGGCAGTGGGTGAGTTTACCAGAAACCATTTACCAGAAACGTTGGCTGATTCTTGCTATATTACAGAATGGGATTGAAAGTGAAATTCTGCACACTTCAAAGCATTGCAATGAAGCTGAACTTATATTTTAGTCGAGAAGCTGATCGTGGAAGACTTCATCGATCTATTTTAAACCCCGAAAAGAGAACATTCCATGCTTTGGGTTTATGTAAACGGTCATTTCGTCGATGGATGCATGAATCAAGAATAAACCCTCCAAATAATAAGCAAATAGACGGTAGAAAGTCAATTGTAGATAGCTTTGACAAGGAGGTTATACGACGAGCAATTGTGAAAATGTTGGATTGCAAAGAAACAGTGACTGTAAGAAAGCTGCAGACTTGTTTAAGGAAGAACAATGGCATTGAGTTATCTAAATGTACGTTGTGGAAAGTTATAAGGACATTAGGCTTCACCTTTACAAAGTATACGAGTGGAAGGAATATTATTTGCGAGCAGCCGCATTTAGTAGTCATGAGAAGAAAGTACCTACGTGAAGTAAGAGAAATGCGCAGAGAAACTTATGATATTGTGTATTTGGATGAAACATGGATCAATGCACATCACGCCAATGCAAAGAAATGGCAGTCAGTAGATGGAAGGATAAAGCAATATGTACCAAGTAGTAAAGGACAACGTTTAGTCATAGCCCAGGGTGGTAGTAGACATAATGGGTTATTGCAGAATGCTGAACTCGCTTTCGTTTCAAAGTCTACAGACAATAGGGATTATCACGCGAGATGAATTGCCAAATTTAGAAATTGGCTCGAGAAAACAGTTCTTCCATCTTTAGATAGACCATCTTGTCTCATAATGGACAATGCATCATATCACAATGTTATATCACAAGAAGACAAAATACCTACGACATCGAGCACAAAAGATGCAATAAAGATGTGGCTCATCAGAGAAAATATTCCGTTCAATGAAACTTACTTCAAACCAGAATTGTTGTCCCTTGTAAAGCAGACACAAAAGTCAAAGAAATTTCAAATTGACAAGTTGATAGAGGAGCATGGTCATAGGTGTTTGAGACTTCCACCGTACCATTTACATTTAAACCCAATAGAACTTGTGTGGGCTAAAATTAAAGGACAAGTGACAGCTGAAAATACTACATTCAAATTGTCTGACGTCAAGATACTAACCCACGCTGCGCTATCAAATGTTGATAAAGCTTACTGATAAAATGTGAGGACCATGTCTTGAAAGAAGAAGATGAATATTTGAGAAAGGATTGTTTGCATTTAATTCAACCTAGAACAGTCATCAATCTACTGGACTCGTCCAACACAGAATAAGGTTAGAAATTTATTATTGTCATACTCCAGTCATTTTCTATTTTATAATTCTTCCATATGTCTATGCTAATTATATATCTATGTTAATTATATACATGGCACCCATCACTATATGAATAGGATCCGCCTTTGATGACACCTCTTAACCTATATGAAGTGTATCACTGTAAAATTAGTTCTTTTTCATAGCTTTAGCTAAAGCTTTGCAAACATCAAAGAAATTCGCCGATATGCAAAATCTGAGCTGCATTTCTACCTGTCAACGACATATTCCTTTGGTCATCGTAAATATAAGACTGTATGCAAAATTTCAAACCAATACAACAGATACTTTTTGAGAAAATTGAACTTGACTGAGGGAAAACATTTGTAGTGAAACACGTACAAACAAAGTACTATAGTTTTACAAAATACAGAAACAGTGACGATAAACAGCGACGTTTCGACCAACAAGGCCTTTATCAAGCAAACGAACAAACAGGATTGACAAATTAAAATGAAACACAAATGGACGACCAAATACCTGACTGCCATTTCTTTGCATTGGCGTGATGTGCATTGATCCATGTTTCATCCAAATACACAATATCATAAGTTTCTCTGCATTTCTCTTACTTCACGTAGGTACTTCTCTCATGACTACTAAATGCGGCTGCTCGCAAATAATATTTCTTCCACTCGTATACTTTGTAAAGGTGAAGCCTAATGTCCTTATAACTTTCCACAACGTACATTTAGATAACTCAATGCCATTGTTCTTCCTTAAACAAGTCTGCAGCTTTCTTACAGTCACTGTTTCTTTGCAATCCAACATTTTCACAATTGCTCGTCGTATAACCTCCTTGTCAAAGCTATCTACAATTGACTTTCTACCGTCTATTTGCTTATTATTTGGAGGGTTTATTCTTGATAAAGGCCTTGTTGGTCGAAACGTCGCTGTTTATCGTCACTGTTTCTGTATTTTGTAAAACTATAGTACTTTGTTTGTACGTGTTTCACTATTTACCAAGTTTTACTGCAGTTTTCCCCCTATTTCGAAAACATTTGTAAACGGTCTATACCAATATTGTGTCATCTGAGAGCCACAGAGATGTGGTTTATAGCAAAATGATGAGAATCCCACGAACTGCTAAATGACTAATGGGAGGTGTTGAGTGAAGTCAAGAAAGAGAAAGCTTATCATCAATATAGAAAGAGGCAGTCATCATTTTTCGGGCAAGTGATGAGAAAGGGAGGTTTAGAACACATTATAACAACCGGTAAAATCGAGGGAAATGAGACAGGAAGACAGAGAGAGACAATTTTGGATAGCCTGACTTCATGGAACGGAAGAGCGTCAACATCTGAGATGATAGCAAACACCAGGGACGGAGATTTGTGGAGATCCATGGTTGCCTACGTCAGCTGGACGGCACCTGATGATGATGATGATGATAAAAGCGCGATTTGGGAGCGCTTGACATCACTACATAAGACTGGGAGAAACCTGTCAGAGACAGATTCAGCTGCTGGTGACATACTCTGAAAATGGGTTTGAGAACTGATGAAGTCAGACTAAGATAACTTTCTGACATTAAACGTGCCAGGAGAAAGCAGAAAAAAACCAAATCTACAGTGGGCACAAATCCACTGTCACTTGAAATTAACAAGATGTCATAATCATCAATTGTCTATCCTTCTCTCAGTCATCCAGGTCTATGTCTAATCAATCACCCTTACCTGTTTACGTCTCTGTTCTTCCCATGCCTGACCCTTCCATCTCTTCTAGCCCTGGCTTGTATACCTGTAAAGCGTATCTATGTAAATACAATTTCGATGTATAGAGGAATCTCGTTATCTCTACTTAGTCAGAGTCCTGGGAAAATATCAAACTAATAATGTAGGTGTTCTCGTTAATAACACCACGTTTACTTGTCTTTTTCTGGATTTACCACCTGTTATCCAAAAAGACTTATCCCACCAACATATTCTCTTTTGGCCGCAAGCACATTGAAACAAAATGACAACGAAGCACCAGTGTAATTGAGCTGGCAACGATCAATACCCTACCAGCTTCCATGTGGTGGAACTGGGAACATACTACCGCACTATCGTCTTGCTAAGCGGGTAGAGATTGAATGAGAACTGTGCAAGGAGAGTCACGTTTTATATAAGATCTACTCACAACAAAGACGAACGGAATTTCCAGAGTAAATGCACCTGTACGTTTCTCCTGGTCGACGTCTAATGATGAAAAATATGCACGAATGCAAAACAAAGTAGAATAAGTAAATGGTACGAATTGTCTGTAAGCGTAAACTCTCTGAGTAGAAGTTTACACAACACTAAGCATAGTATCACACGCCTAGAAGTGTTGAAGTCTTTCAGGTCTGTAAGAAAACTAGGTAGTCTCTTCCAATAAAATATAGGGGAAAAATTTTGAAACCCATTATTCCTGGAGGTTCGATAACAAAAACATGTATTATCTTTATTATTTGTAACACTTCGCCCAAGTGGATGCCGGGGTCCAAATTTGGGGTTTAAAGAATAGAACCACTGTTACCTGCCACGCATGTCGTAAGAGGCAACTAAGGATGTTTGGCTGAAATCTGAGGCAGACTGGTTGCCTTTATTAAAGAACTGAAATCACAATCTAGTGAGAACGCAGAAGAAGAAGAAGAATTTTAACACTTTACCAAACATGGAGTTTTTCCAAGACCATCTGTTAAATTTATTCTAAAACAGGTTTAACAACTGTTAAAGCCTCTATGCTCCACGAGAACCAGGGAATAAAGTAAGTAAGATTGATACTCTGCAATACTGCTTCACGAGAACCAGAGTGTAATAAAGTAAGTAAGATTGTTACTCTATTATACTGCTTCACGAGAACCAGAGTGTAATAAAGTAAGTAAGATTGATACTCTGTTATACTGCTTCACGAGAATCAGAGTGTAATAAAGTAAGTAAGATTGTTACTCTATTATACTGCTCTACGAGAACCAGAGTGTAATAAAGTAAGTAAGATTGATACTCTGTTATACTGACACTAAAAAATATATTATATAAAATTATGTCTAACTTTTCACTATCTTCAAAATTACATCGAGACCCTCGCCGGTGCTAGGAGCTCGTGCACTTCCACTGAGATCGCCTTGTAAGAAGAGATCGAAGCAAACATTATTATTCAACGAAGTCAAGTGATGGTCCTATAACTGAGTCAACTAGAATAGGTTTAGATCTGTGGAAAATACGTAGAATCAGACTACGGTGCAGTCACACCCTCATCTCTCTCTCTTCTCTCTTGCGTTCCGGCCTAGACTGATGAACCAACTTTTATCATGAATTTTACCGTGGTTTTAAGGGCCTCTGTTCCTCCGTCCAGCTTTTCAGAAGCTCTGTGTTTTGGGGCCATGTTTTTTCTTATACCTGCTAACCGTTGACAGTCTTGCAGAACGTGTTCTGCCGTCATGTCCGCCTTTTCGCAGGGGTACAGGCTAGTTGTTCCAATCTTAAATTTGTGGAACATGTGGGCTCGGAGCTTGTTGTGACCTGTGCGGAGGCGAAGTATGGCAACTTGTTCACTACGAGAGGCCATAGTAACTGTCGTTGTTGGTGTACTGAGGATGATCTTTTGACCATTTGTTTCTGTAGTGTGAACCGATGGTTGTTCTGGCTTCCTCGTAACTGATCTCGTGATCAGTCTGAGGTAGTCGTCCGCCTTCTTTGCCAGTTTGTCGGTTGCTTCGTTTCCCTTACGTTACAGTGTGATGGTATCCACTGAATGACGGTGCGTTTACGTGATCGCGTTAGTTCATCGAGGGTCATTTTGAGCTCATTCTGCTCTGTTTTTGCCTACACTTTTGAGTGCCGTGATGACCGATAGAGCATCGGTGAATATCACGACCTTGTTGCGAGCGGTGCCTATTCTCTCTAGGATCATTTCGGCCGCAGCTTTATTGCCTCTGCTCGGTAATTACTCGAGTATTTACCTGTGGCAATTGCTTCGTGACCGTCACTTTCTTGGGAGTTTACACTATTCCTCCTCCGCCATCGCTGATTGCGTTTCTTGCTGACCCGTCAGTGTATACGTACGTCCACTTTTTTTCAGGGTACTCGGATACTATGTACTTTTCTGTGGCCGCTTTTCTTTCGAAGATTTTTGCCCTTCATTTAGTATGCATGGGATTGATTCCCTTAGTTCTGGCATTATGGTTTTCCACGGCGGACACTTTAGCAGTTGCCGGATTGGTTTGTTTTGCATTTGACAGGACTGGATGGTCTGCGGTCAGTGATTTGGAGATTTTTACGAAACTAGATCTCTATATCCTGCTTCTTTCGAATTCATAATTCTTTCGTGCATAGGGTGGGAATCCAGCCGTTTAAGTTTTTCTGCTAAAACTAAGACTTTTTTGTCCCCTTTGATCTGTCATTGGTTGAATGCAGTGATTGTTTCATCGCCTTGATAGGCGTGGACTTCATGGCTCCAGTGATAATGCGCATTGCACGGTTCTGGCTGTTGGACACTTTGGCGAATTGCTTGTTGAATGCATTACTCCACGCTGCAAAACCGTGCTCCAAGACCGGTCGCACTCTACCGGAGTAGAGTGTTTTAGCACTCGGCGTTTGCTCCCACGTGGAGCCTGCGAGTTTACGCATCATCGTGAGCCTGTGTCTCGCTTTTGCCGTAGCATTTTCAATTTGAGCGCACCAAGTCAGCTCCGATCGAGGGGACTCAGAGGCACGTTGGGGTCTTGTTTTCTGGGAGATCTTGGCGATTGACTTTAAGCTGAATTTTGTGAACCTGGTTGTAACTTGTGGTCGATCTGTTGCTGTGGGCATTGACTTTTCCTCGCCCATATTGCCAGGTCGTCGGCGTACCCTGACAGAGTGCACTTACTCTGGTAGGCATGTAGCGATGTCATTGACAAAGATTAGGAAAAGAGTTGGTGAGAGGACTCCTCCTTGGGGGACCCCTTGCTCTAGTTTGGCTTTCATGCTTGTGTACCCCTAAACCTGAACCCTTGCTGTTCTGTTCTCTAGGTATCTATCAAGCCAATTGTGCATTCTTCCCTTATGCCGTCGGTGAGGAGTTTCAGCCTTAGTCCTTCTTACCAGACTGTGTCAAACGCCTTCTCCATATCTATCAAGACCGCCAGTGTCTGTTTCTTTCTTGGAAACCATCCTCGATTTCCTGGGCAATGTATGTTACTTGATTTCCTGTAGATCTATATCCCCGAAAGCCTCCTGTTGTGACATGAGAAGCCCTTTGCTTTCCAAGTGCCAAGATAGCCGTTTGTTCACCATACGTTCCATGAGTTTGCCCGTGCAGCTTAGGAGGCTTATTGGTCTGTAACTCGCTGGGTCGAGTTTATTTTTGCCTTGTTTAAGGATGGGTACCATGATTTCTTCCTTCCATTCTTGTGGTACTATGCCTGTTCTCCACGACATGTTTAGAACGGCTAGTAGAGCTGCTTTTGCTCTGGTACCCATGTTCTTTAGCATCTCATTGGTGATCTCGCCCTTTCCGGGCGACTGTCTGGGCTTCAGCTCCCTTAAAGCCTCTTCCAACTCATTACTAGTGAACGTTTCCTAGGTGACTATCCGCTTTCTTGGCTCGCCTTGGAGGGCTCTCTTTTTTCCCTTTGGTGTCATCCACTGTTTCTTTGCTATGCTTACTATGCTGACTTCGGCATATTTTTGCATTAGAATGTTTGCCGCTTCTCTTCCTGAGGACATCTTTTGTCTTGTTCAAGGACTATTGGAGTTGGCTGGTGTTTTCATCACTCAACACTTTTGCCAACTTCCCCAATTTTTGGCCATCCCTATAAAGGTTCAGGGATTCGGTCGTCTTAACCCAGCTCTGGCGTGCTGCCTGTTTTATCTCCTTCTGTACTTGGCTGCTGTCACCTTGTAAGCAGTATTGGTCACCTGACTGTGCCTGTTCAACCTCTCTCCTTGCTTCTTCAAGATCGTTTTCAAGCTTCTGAACCTCTGCTTTCCAGTATGGCTTGTAGTCCTTCCATGCGACTCTGGGAAGGGTTTCCCGTGCCGCTTTCAGGATTGCGAATGAGAGTTCCCTTGCCACGGATCGCATTTTTTTCTTTCATGCATGTTGATGGGTACAACATTGGCATCTGTCAGTTATCCATACTGTTTCCAATTCGCTTTTTTGTAGTTCCACCGTGGCAACCACATTTTGGGCTCTGGTACAAAATTGAGGTATACCTGCATGTTGACCGGTCTATGGTCGCTATCTCCTAGCTGCTTGGTAACCGTACGGACTGTTTTTGGATAGATCGCTTGTTGCAAGGCCAAGCCTGGGGTGCTCGTCGTGTGCCACCTTCTGAGTAGAAGTGCGGATCGTCTGGGGCATTGATGAGGAACAGGTTTTCTCATCTCCAGTCTTCCACTTCTCGCCTCTGCTGTTTGTTTTGGGGTAGCCCCATCGCCTGAGCGACTGTTGAAATCATCGACCACGATGCATGCTGTCTCCTTGATATTCATTGCATCGAGTGACTGCGAGATTTCATTTGGGCAATGTAGGTTGTACAGAAGGATCTGCATTTCGTTGCATGTGATTAGACGCCTACGATCTCTACTGCGCCGGCACTTCCTGTTGTTCCTTCCGTTTGCTTGGCTGGGATGCCGTTTCGTACTAGGGTGAGGACTCGGCCCTTGTGTCCTTCTCTGTCTGTTCTGAAAGTTTGGTAACCTTTAATCTCGAATCTATGTTGGGCATTTAGGTGTGTCTCCTGTATGCACGCAACATCACACCCATCTATCACAATTGTACAAAATGATCACAGAGACTGCAGATTACAACTGTGGAACCCCAAACAGACCCACAAACACTGCAGTCTATTGCGTAAAAAATTGCTTTATCTGGCGTCGTGTAAGAAGGATTTCCATTATTTTCTTCTTTTACTTTTTTCCTTCCTCAAAATCTACCATTTCCTCCTAAATGTGCGCAGTGTCTTGTTTTGAAAGCTCCATTGTTTGGACAAGCTCACACCCATTGACAATTACTTATTTACAGCCATACTAATGGGAGCAATGTTTCTTAGACTATCAAACATGTTATTAATATCTGTGCGATACGATGCTGGTCTGTGTGACACGGGCTCGGAAAAAGAAAACTTATACGCTGAGGTATATGTGACGATGAAGAAAACGTCGTGAAATAATTTTACGGTTTTTTTCCCACATCAATACACACATTAGTAGCAACCAACAGCAATAGTCAATGCATCAAGTGCATGCAAATGTTGACGACTCTCAAACCTTTAGATAGCAGAAAAGAGTAATTTTTTTCCCCTAAACTCTGTGAAGCATTTTGAAATACGGAATTATGGTCTGCTCGCATTTGAAATACTGAATTATGGCCTGGCAGCATCGGCTCATCCAACTTGGTTATATGTGGAATTAGAAATAACAATGCCATTGGTTTCAAATCTGGGGTGAGTCAAAGGCGCATGGGGACAACGCCGCGCCAGGATTAGTGAGCTATCACTAATCAAGATCCCACCCCACCTCCAGGTGGTGACCCTGGTAACAGACGACCGATCTTGTCTGGCTAAGCGGGCAAGGATCGAGGGAGAGCTACTCTGGTTTAAGTAGTGTTGCAGACGTAGTCACGTTGGATGAGATTCGCTCGCAACACAGACGAGCGGAATTCTAGAGTGACTATTAATGCACATCTCTCCCGGCCGACGGGAGAAGCTGAACGGATAAACATAAAGGGATGAGGGGTGCATCCAGAGGAGAGACGTGGGCCTTTGGGCCCGAGATGAATTACACATGACCCCACATAGGGTGAAACTCGGAGCTCTGATGTGGGGGCCCGAACTGAACCTCGTGTGTCTGGACAAGCATCGTGTGCGGACGATGCACGGTTGGGCCCAACGGTGGTGCAGAGGTGTACGGCGCAGGAGGCGTAGCAGGCGAAGAGGTGAGCGGACCACCCAAATGTGCAGAAAATCTGGAAAGCCCAGCAGTGGCTTGAATCCAGTGCGCGTTTCCGCTCGCAAGGAACTACGATTGCCTTGTAGCTTGATTAGTTTTAGTTTAGTCGTCGGATCACCATCACTGCACGTCGAACAAATTAGTCCATAAGTGCTCCGATCTCTCCTCAGTATGTACATCAAGCGTGGCGACCAACGACACCGGTTCTTGTTGGTTTACAATTCTTCTTTGTCTGCCAGCATAGCGTTCTTGTCGAGCTACACCACACTTAACTTTGAGTTCTTGCAGTCTGGTTAGTGCTAGGATTCACCGCTATTACGTGAATCATGTACACGCCCTCTCCCTTAAAGGGAAATTTTATAATATCAGCCTGGTCCATTGCTCGTCCGCTTTGGGCAGCAGCCATACCTGCAAGCCTATCCGCACGTTCATTTCCTCTTACACCTGCATGCCCTGGCACAAAAATAAAACTGATCTTTGTCAGCTTAGACCTCCCAGCGATTCTATCCAATGTCTCCTAGCCCATCCTGTTTCAATCTTCCTGAGCATACTCATTGAGTGACTGAGAAAACATGCATGGATAAAAGTCTGTGATTCTAGCCAAATCATCGCTTTGGTAACCGCCATGATTTCCATAGTGAGACTGCTCCTAGTCACGGCAAAACCACCACTGTCTTCCTTCACAACATCACCTCCGACCTGAGAAGTGAAAGCCCACG
This sequence comes from Arion vulgaris, assembly GCA_020796225.1. Lineage (NCBI taxonomy): Eukaryota > Metazoa > Mollusca > Gastropoda > Stylommatophora > Arionidae > Arion > Arion vulgaris. The sequence goes on along the minus strand of JADZMA010000563.1, from coordinate 10,959 downwards.
AGCTCTGCACATGTCGAATCACCGAACTATCCGTATAAATGATTGCATCATGCTCAGATGCGTTCTCAGAAATTAATGCCTGAACCTCCACAACAAGTGGGTTGTGTTCCCTGCATTCTTTATCAAGTTCGATGCATACAGAAAAGGATGTAGCGATTGCTTTTGGCACTGGTATCCATTCTTCACCGGGATCAATGTCTTCAAGTGTACACACCTGTTCAATACAGTCCTCGGCCTGACCCATCCAAGATTTTCCTCTTTAACCTATTTCCTTTTTGTCTCTTCATTTCCAAGTGCAGAGGATGTTGTGTGTCAGCATTGACTCGAAGGTATGCTCGTGCACGGCTCATCAGTATTCTATACCCATAGTAGGATAGTCAAGGAGATAGCGCATCGCCCTGCACGACGTGTCTTTAGTGCAACCAAGTATAATGCGCATCGCCTCGTTCTGTATTCTTTCCAGTCGTTCTATCTGACTACGACTGAGAGTCAGGATCGCCAGCGCATACCCAAGCACAGAAAGGACCAGACCCTGGTATAAAAGACAAAGGTGGCGCTGTTCACAATCCGCAGCAGCCATTACCCTCATCGCCAGCAAACCTTTCCTCGCCGTCATTATCACATGAGCTATGTGTTCCGTAAAAGCTAGACTACGATCAAAACGCAACCCCAGGTATTTCATAGACTGAGATCGCTCCACCACCTCTGAACACAAAACCACAGATGGTGTTGGAGTGTTGCCAATGTGGTTGTTTAAAGAGAACCATGTCACCGCTGCTTTTGTGGGCTGACTCAATGCTCTGCTTTCAACGCACCATCTACCTATGCGGTCGAGTTCTGACTGAAGTTCCTCCACAAGCTGTTCTCTATCCTTGCCCTGACGTTACACCAACACATCATCTGCATATGACATTGTCCTTCCTCTACCCGTGATCTGCTCTTTTGTGATGCTCACAGTATAGGCATTGAACAACACCGGAGATAATGGTGACCCTGTGTAAGCCAGGTGGATTGTTGTTGGTGATGACGCCCAACTGCCACATTTAAACACTATCTTCGCTGGAAGAGGGCCGCAAAGATCCAATTGAGGAGGAATGGGATGATATTGAGTTCAGTCAGCTGCACCATTAAAAAATGCAACGGCACTCTATTATAGGCATCTCAAGGTCAATTGCAGCAGCACATGTCTCAATGCCCGAGTGAAAACCCTCATAGATATCGTAGGCGAACACGGCTGCGTTACGCCATGTCTCTATATGGACGGTACCCTCAAGGGTGGGGGAAGGAGACGTAACCTCTCTAGTTGGCAGGATATTTTCCTGGCAATTATTTTCTCCAGCAACTTGCCATTGTATTCTGGCATGGTGATTACCGATAGCCCTGAATTTTTTGTGTGGTCTTTGCCAGGCTTCGGCAGAGGTACCAGGTAGCTGTGCAACCATTCTTCGTTGATTATTGCAGTCGTAATGCTTTTGCTGTAGATGCCAGCCAGTTCTTCCACTCCCATCAGACAACCCGTCAATGTCACTATATCGTATGCCATCCGGGACCAGGTGCACTGTTTTTTGCTCTCCGTACAGCATCCTTGATTTTCTCCACCGTCACCAAATCATCTACATCTAATTCCTGGTTCTTACATTTAGCTGCAAAGGATTGTCTTGCAGTGTTTCTCCTACAATGTCTTCTGGTCACTCTGCTCTAAATAGTGCGCAAACAGAGCCCATCCTGTTTTCATCTGTCTCTGCCATGTAAGATCCAAGCTCTGGAAGTCAATAACACACCGATTCTTTACTGTACCATTCATACCTCTGTGCAATCGCCAGAACAGATTCAACGATTTGTCATTGACACGTTGACAGAACTCCCTTCTCACTTTTTACCATCCTTGCAATAGCTTTGAAACACCCTGTTTTATTATTCATTTCTTGTTTCAACTGCAAGATGTCATCAGGATGGGTAGTTCCATTTTTCCTGGCAGTTTGCCACCTCCTAACAGCACACCGCTTGTCTATCCACGCCTTCTCCACCTCGTCATCCCACCATGGTGGCTGTTCCCAACGTTTACTACTGTTGGTGTGCTTGCCTCGTTTGACACACCTTATTCTACTGACAACGTCTTGCCCTGTGGTGTCGTACTGGAAAGAGTGCGTTACTGGCCTGTGTTGTTTTAATCACCTTTTTTCACCAGTATGATGCACGGACGGTAGTCACTGCCATGGTACCCTAAAATCCCCATCTGCACACAGCAGTGAGTGTAGGGATAAAGTGCCAAATCAATAACACTATCCTCATCTCCCAGCGACTGCAATTCTAGTGACACCGCTGGTATTGATGCACAACAATTCCGTGGTCTCAAGTGCTAGTTCGAGATCTTCTCCCTGTGTATTCGAGGAAATGTTGTCCCATGATCTACCCTTTGCGTTGAAATCACCACAGAAAAAGACATTATTGCTCTCATGACTTATAATATCACTCAAACACTGTCATTTCTGTGTGTCCACTTTCGTATTACAGGCATACACGTTGACCAGCACAAACGGTTTTTCAGACTGGACTTTAATCGCCTGAAGTTGCAATTCGTCATCATCCCATCGAGACATGTCTACTTCCGACCCTCAATGCTATTATGGACTAGAATTGCTAGACCCATATGTCTTCTGTTGTAGTAACATTTGAAACCAGTCATGCGTAGTACACCACCATCGCCCAGTCCCAGTTTCTTGAAGAGCTGATGTCTGCTGTAAACAAGAGTTTCAAGAATTAGTCCGCGTTGATGCGCACTTGCACAGTTCCAGTAGACAATGCGTATATTATTGAGTCCCAAGTGATTAGCCGTGTTCGTCATGCGTCTGCTCGCCGACCCTGCCTTGGCCTTCGTCCTCTTTTGTTTCTACGTTTTGATCGTAACGTTATTGTAATCGACGTCCGCCATCTTGAACTGATCGAAAAACCAAAACAAACCGTCACCACACGCAAATAACACACACTGAGGAAATTCCAGCACATTGTGTAGCTTGATTGTGGACAATCAAAAGCTAGCGGAGTAAACCGTACACAAATCAGACGGCAGGAAACCAAGTAGCCCAAAAGAAGACCGGTAACCTGGGTAGATGACGCTCTACAACCCGGGAGGATAGGTCGTCTAAAAGTCGCTACCCAGTAAAACGCTGGCTGAAACCGGACACGTCACCTAAGGATAAGAAATACAGCTGCAAATGGCGCTGAACGATGTGAAGTAAAAATAGATTCTTGGCAACGGCTGTTTATAAATCACAATAAGAATGATCAAATGGCTGAAAAGAACGATCGATCGAGAGAAAAGAGAAATCTGGTTTTTTCTGGTCTGATGGAAATATTAATCTGGAGAAAATGATCAATTGTCTAGAACAAGTGTGATACTTTTCTCCTGTAACAGGAATTCTCTATTCAGCTTGCGCATACATTGTTTACATATTGATCATGGCATTGAGGTCAGATACATCTCCGAGAGGCAACCATACACCAGCTGTAAGGGCTTATAATAGTCAGCGACTCATAGCTGACCTCTAGCATCACTAGCGCTAGAACAAATCTGACAAAGATTCCACACCCCAACCCTTTGCGGTCTCTAAAAACCAAGAAGTCTGGCTAAGTATGTGGATATCAATAGGAGAAGCTAACCAGGTAGCTAAAAAAGGCTTGTTAAAGTCGGATGTGTCAGATCGAAAGAAGCAGATACTAGTTACTACGGTTCACGTTGAAAACTGTGACACAACGCATTCTCCGAACTGTGTTATGCTATTACCTGCTGGAGTATGAGAACAAACGAGGAAGAAGAAGAAAAAACACTGTTATTCACAAATTTTTGTTATTCTTGTACTATATCAGTAGTGTTCTCATTGTTTAAGGGGGATTCGGTCTGAAAATCAGTATCTATTTTCGTTGTTTCATATTAATATAAAATTTATATAGTATTTTGAAAGATATGATTAGAATAGTAGAAAAATTAGTAAAAAAAAATCAGGTTGCCATGGAAACAATCAAAATGACCGCAAAACAAATTTCAAATCCCTAAGGCTCTGAATCTAATGAATATAAATGTTCTGTTTCACTTAAGGCAATTGTAATATCTAAAATATTACGCATGATTTTTAGATATATTAAATATTTAATTTTTATAAATTTTTGAAGAATTCTCAAAATTTGTCAAAAAAGCTGTTTTTGGGGTGTTTAAAACAAAATTCATAAAAATGTAATATTTAATATATCATAAAAAGGATGTGTAATTTTGTAGATATTACAATTGCTCACCTTAGAGTGAAAACAGAATTCATTAACTTGATTCCTTAGGATTTGAAATTTTGTGCTTGGCGGCCATTTTGTATTGTTTCATGAAAAGCGTTGACTTTTTTTTATATTTTTTTCACTATTCTAAGTCATAATCTTCAAAATTGTTATACAAATTCTACATTAATACCAAAGCAACGAAAAAGTTTCAAGACCAGAATCCCCCCTTAATTACAGTGACATATCTTTCCAGACGTGACGTGTCTATCGAGAAAGGGGCAATTTGCACTTCTATCCAGGTTGACACATATCGAAATTTTGTCTTTTGGGCTCTTCCTATCACTGCACACTTCCTTCTTCTTCTTCTTCTTTGCGTTCGTTCTTAGCGACCAATTTTAATCACTCTTTGTGATATGTTTGATCTTTGCCAAGAACGTTGTACATTGGTTTGGTAGGCCCCTAAACGCATAAGACTTCTACACGTTTAGGACACATGCATCCGATTTCAGCCAAACCTCTTAGTCGCCTCTTACGACATGGTGGCAGGTAACAGTGGTTCTATTCTTTACACCCCAAATCTGGGCCCCGGTAACCACTCGAGCGAGCACACTTCCTTCACATCGTGTTTCCTACTTGTGAATACTGACATAATATTAGTCTCTGGTCATCAAGACTGTATGTAGTATTCTAATGGCATATGTTCTCTGCATATTTTTTCGTTTGCGTTGTTCTTTTATCTCAATATTATTTTCACTACAGCAGAAATAGAATTCAATTAGCGCTAAACAATCATAGGAAAAAAGACAAATATGATAATAAATAAGGCAAACGATAATTTTATCTCACTGGGCAAAACCCATTTCCAGAAATGTTATGTTATGTTATGTTATGCGATCGACGTCATGGCACATTGGGCATTCCCATTCGTGCCCTGTCCTCCGTTGCAGCAGCCATCCCAAAGTCCATTTGCTCACAGTACCCATGAGAAGTTGATTACTATATCTTCTCTCTACCACGAAGACGACACTGTCTGGCATGTCCAAACTTAACACCTAATATGGAATCATACACATACTTGCACAGCAATGTAGACAAAGAAGGAGCAACAGACAGAAATATCAGAATAAGAATACCACACTGTATAAATATGCTTAGTTCTGCAATCCTTCTTCTTCGTCGTCACCCCTGTTACCGGGTTGTTGCCCAGTGTCGTGGTTTTCTGTTTTTGTCTTGCGCTGTTCGGGTGGCTTGTGTGATTGTTATCTTTGCTCTTTCACAGGATTCTGCTACACCATCTAACCATCTTTTCCGTGGTCTTCCTCTGCCTTCTTTCCCGATGTTCTGTTGTAGAAGACTCTGTATACTGTGGAGTTTGGATGCATTCTTATTAAGTGGCCAAACCACTTCATTCTTTGTTTATCTATATAATTCAAGCACGGTTTTGTGCCAACTTTTTTTCTTATGCTGATGTTGGTGATTCTGTCTTTTTTTGTGTTGTTGGTTCTGCAATACTAATAAATAATACTTCTGATAACAATAAACTGGGAATTTGAGGGACATTTAGTTGACATGAAAATCGTGTATATCCTTTACATAACTTTGCCATCAACCACAGTAAATTAGTCGTCGATTTGTAAGACACCACTCATACGTTTAGTAGTTTGTTATTGCTTTCTAAATGGTAAGGTCTATTTTTACCGTTAGTAAAAATCCACGCCGAACAAGTTTGTTTCCAAATTGCAGGCCGTGAACTTTGAACCAGGTTCGCTTTGGTTGTGATCGAGCTCACTACTGCTTAAGCTACAGACGTCCAAAGTCCACCTATAAGTCTAGTTATATACACGTAACCGATTCTGGAATTGCAAAGTATTACATTTAGTATTCACTTTCAGTTTAGAAGACAAAAATTCGCAAAGACATAATTCGACATCTTTTAGGAAAAGCATAAACGCATCTAATTTACGGTAAGTATTGTAGCTACACATTGAAAGATGTTTTTAAACGAACTCTTGATTATTAGATAACTGATAGATTATTAGATAACTGATAGATAATTAGATAACTGGTAGATAATTAGATAACTGGTGGATAATTAGATAACTGATAGATAATAATGATGACTGGTCAGGTTTCTGGCAATGCGCATAGTAGGTTGTTGCAGAGCGAAGTGGGTCTCAGGACAACTACTTCTAGTATGAGGATGGAGGTTGAGGTGTTCCGCTGCCCTCCATTGGATCTCTGTGACTTCATTACTGGGGCCTGTTGATCTGACTCTCAGTCGATGCTTCACAAGATCCTAAAGGGCAGGTTTCGATATGAGTGGATGTCGTCTATAGAACTTTCTAACCTCCAGCGGCTTACGTGGATATACTATCCGGGGCATGCGGGTGTTTGCGGTAATGAGAGAGCGGACAGGCTTGCATCAACAGAATCGATTGTTGGGGAGTTGAAGATGGAAAATGGGATATTCTTCGATCTCTTCGCGACTGTCTGCTGGATGAGGACACTAAAATCGATCGCTGATTTATGCAGTTTGGAGTTACCTGTGTACATGTCAAACTGATGCCTGAGAGGCAGAGTGAGAGGTGTATTTAATCAGCGAGCCACGGAAACCATCAGTATGCATACTCTTCGATATCTGTTGGGGAGACTGAGTAAATATGGGTCTGCCGGAGTGCAATGATGTCAGTTTAGTAACCAATAGGGTAATTAGATAACTGGTAGATAATTAGATAACTGGTAGATAATTAGATAACTGATAGATAAGTAGAGAACTGGTAGATGATTAGATAACTGATAAGTAGAGAACTGGTAGATGATTAGATAACTGATAGATAATTAGATAACTGGTCAGACAATTAGATAACTGATAGATAATTAGATAACTCAGTAGATAAATTAGATAACTGATAGATAAGTAGAGAACTGGTAGATAATTAGATAACTGATAGATAATTAGATAACTGATAGATAAGTATAGAACTGGTAGATAATTAGATAATTGATAGATTACTACTAAGTGCTGCAGACTGCTCCTGGTTGTCCTCCCCATTTGACTTTATGCTGCAGGCTGCGCCATGATTTGTTTCATAATTAAATTAGTACACACTTACTGAAGTGTTATTATTGTTGTCAGTTTATAATTTATTCATTCTAATTCTGCTTGCTTTGGAATTACTATTCATTCATTTATCTACAAACTTACATGTCATTTATGAAAACTCTAAGAAATAAGAGATGTACAGCTTCATTTATACATACATCTGCAGTAAGGAAAAAAATGAACACAAATTTATTTAGCCACAGTGTGTGTTTTCCAGTGTTGTAGTCAATGTATTATAGATCATTGATTTTATTATTGAGAGTGAATGATTACAATCTTTACAGTCATGAGTCCATAGACATTAACCTTTGACATTGAGGTCAAAGTTTCCTGGTCAAGCTACTGGGAAGTAGGGTTGGCTTGTGTGTTTTACAGGTCATCAGTAGGCTAATCTTTTACGTTCACCCTACACTGGAAAGACTAGTGGATCCTAAACTCTACAGGATGAAAAGTCATGCGCAGAACACACCTTTTAGAACAATACTAGCAGAGTGAATGTCTTTACTGTTAGATGTGGACATGTGACTACAGTGAATAGAGTGTGTTATAGTAATTACTTTTATTAATTTGTTTTATTTCTAGATGGCCAGATTATTGAGGCAAGAAATGGTTGGTCACAAAATTGACTTTCTTTTTTAAAAGAGAGACAATATTTTGGAACAGAAACTATCTAAAAACTTTTAGATGGGGCCCAATGAGGTATATAATCTTGTTACAGTGTATTTTATATATTTCATTTAATATAGAGAAAATTGTAATTTGTAAATTGTATATTGTACAACACAATTTTAAAAACAAACATCCCAAGGGGGTGCTGCGGGAGAGATCCGGGGGGCCATTACCTATCAAAATAAAAGATAATTAAATTTTTAAAAAAAACACAATACAAACAAGACGAATATAATATGAGAGATTAAAAGTTGTCATTTTTGCACAGAACTAAAAAATGAATTCAAAATTGGCAACCCATGTGTATGCTCAGGTACATCAGACTGCAGAGACATTTGCAAGACTGTAATATAAAAAGGAAAACCCCCCTTTAATGAATAAACACGACAAAAAACAAACCAATTCTGTGTGGGCCAAAAGACTGGGAAGTTTACAAAAACAAATTGAATATATGAAAATATTTCAAAAACAGAAGGAAAAAATAAAAAACTTTCTTCCAACTTTATGCTATCATGTCAACCTTTGGATACAGACATCAAACACAGAAGAAAATAGTCCTGAAAAAGATGAAGTGTCTATGCAGAATGGGGGAGTATCAAGAAGAGAAAATTTAAAAATGAAAAATCCAAAAAAGAAGGGGGTACATCATTAGATAAAACTTCATCAAGAAACAACAAAAAATTTTTTGGGTCCATAAGAGATAATACAGAGAGGGCCCAAAGAGCAATGCTGATACAGGGAAAAAAAGCAAAGGTCCATGAAAAAGGGGGTAAAAGAAATAAAGAGTTGGGGAAATATTATTTATGATGCACACACAAACCCTGTTCTATAAATCTTTTCATCCTGAGCGTGAAAAACAGGTTTAAAAAAGAGATGAAAACATACAAAATTGGAAAAGAGAAATGAAAAGGAAATAAAAATTGCAGTTACAGAAAGAATGAGGAACAAAAAATTAAGATGAAGGATTCAAAGAAAAAACAATATTTAAAAATTAACAGAAAAGAAGAAAGTTTAAAAATTTGTAAAAAAAGAATACTTTCTTTGAAAGGTAAAGAAAAAGAAAAAGTAGATAAAATACATAAACTGTAAGATAAATTGATTTTGAATCTGATGAAAATATAAAAAAATAGAGAAAAAACTTTACAATATCAGATAAATGAAAAAAATTGTTCATGAATATAAAAAAAAGAAGAAAAAAAAGAGAATCAACTTTCAAACAAGGAACAAAAAATCATTCTGAAATTAAATTAGTTTCCAGAAGAAAAAAAAACCACAAGATTAAAATAATAATGGAAACAGACTAACATGCTCACAAAGTTAAGGAAAAAATCGAAAAGAAAAATAAAAATCAAATACTACCATTTTTACAAAAAAGGTTTATCCAGTGGTGATGTATTTAATAACAGAAGAGATTTACAACTTTGAAAACGAGGGGGGAAATCAATAAATAAGCCCAAAGGTTTGGGGATGGTAGGTAAATGTAATTGCTAAAAAGGCAAGGGGAACAGCATCAAACTTTTTATTTCCCCCTTTCGGTGGCCATGTGTCCAGGATGGGAGGGAAAACAAAAAGGACTGCCTACGGAGAGTACAACCAAAGAGCAACGGGTTGTGGTTTTTTTTGGGCAAAAGGGCGCCTGACAAGGACATTCAAAGGAAAGCCCGTTTTTGCTGGGGAATGTTGTCCCAGAAACGGTATGTTTGGGGGAAAAATTTTCAAGGACGCCAAAATTGTTTATGAAAACCATCCAGTCGCCCTGTTGAGATTCAAAAAGAGCACGGGGCGGGGGGGGAGATGATTGAGGGAAGACGAAAACGAAGACTCTGTAGTTTTAAAAGGGGGCCCCCATGGTTTAAATAACAGCATAATGCATGATCATTGAAATTTAAAAAAGGGGTCTGGACCCAGACAAAAAGAGAAACAAAATGAACCATTTGGTTTTTCTGCATCATCTCTGTCAAAAAAGATGAAGGGAAAAAGATGTGAACAGGATTTTTTTGGGGGGAACATGGGGCATCATCACCCCAACCCAAAACATGCTCAATGTAGTGGAAACATCCCCTTCGCTTGTGTTAAAAAAAATTCAAGGGTTTGGGGCCCTCAGGGAAGGGAGTTTACGGTGTTCTGGGATTGTGGGGGCTTTTTAAACCCCCTGAAAAAAGGGATAGGAATTCAATCGATTTGGAAATTCATCGATGCCATGATGTTGAAAAAAAAGTCCAGGGTTCCAGAAAGGTTTTTTTCTTCCATGACAATGAAACATAAAGGCCCAAAAATCAGGAGAAAAATTTCCAACAAGGTGGGGAATTCAACATCCACCCACAGTCCTCTAGTCCCAGCATTTCCCCCCCTTTATCCACTGAAACCCCCTGGGGGGAATTTGAATGACGGTTGAATGATAAAGGGTTTTTGAAAAAACCCCCCTTCTTGCAGCCGTTTGGGAGGACTGATAAAGAGGATGGACAATGTTGGGAAAATTATGTTGAGAAAAAAGAACAATTTTGATAAAAAAAAAACTTTTAAGGATATGTTTATTATTTTTTTGCAGCCATTTGTTTATTATTGACTTCACTCAATGAAAAACAAAAAAAATGCAAAAAAATCAAAATGAAATCAATGCCAAATGAAAAGGGGAAGACAACAAAACTACAAAATTCAAAGCAAAAAATAGAGTACTTTAGAGTCAGAACTTTTTTCAGTGTTTTTAGGCTGTCCTTTTTTTCTGAACCAGCCTTCTAATTTAGCTTTTTGATTCTTTGATTTCCAACATATCTAAGTATTCCCAGCCTATCTTTAGCTTCTATTTCTTTTAACATTTGCTATAGGGGCGACCATAAATTTTCATTATTTTCACCTCCGAATAGTCAACTTTTTCCTTATTATTATTTAGACATCTTTTTCAAATGCATTATTTACCAAAA